>PVKN010003587.1:0-36559 GCA_004027915.1 Capromys pilorides
TTCCTTCCCAAACAAGAAAGGTCTCAGCCTGCATTCTGAGAATTGAGAGAAAATAGTCCCACCTTTATAAAATCAGTTTCACAGTTAATTCTGTGCATATTACGGATGGAAATAATTAAAAATTAAAGCCCAAGAATTTACAGATCAACAGGCAGATAAAATTTGTGCATAAATATGCATAGGCATATCAAATATATAAACATACATGTTTTGATGTAAATATAGATATAAGATGTAATTGTGTTTGGCTGAAAAAAATATTTTGCCCCAGAAAATAGAAAAGCTTTGTGTTCAAAGGGTTTAGAAAGTAAATTCTCCTTCAACAGAGTCTACCCCCTTGGGCTTTGTCATAAGAAGGAAGAAAGAATTTTCAAGAAATATCAGGTTGTCCTTCTGGCATATTCCTACTTTGTTCTGAAACAATCTGAGCTCAGAAGCACATTTCATCAAGAATAAAAGTATAGGTTTTGCTAAGTATGAATAGTAGAGAAAAACACAGGGAAAAAAAATCTAAGGTAGTATAAAACAGGGTTGTATTTTTAACCTTTAAAGTCGTTACATGGAGATTTTACAGAATTCTCCTTACTAAAGGATGTTCACCATGCAGAAATCCTCCATGATAAGACACCGGCCACTTTAGCAATTATGGCAAATTAAGGAGAAAATAAACAGGCAGGAGTCCAAGGTAAAACAATTTATTTTATTTCTTCCTTGGTCTCTTTCCATAACACCTTCAAGGGAGATACCATTCCAAAGCTATTACCATAACTGAATATTTTACATAATGGAAAGCACAGGCACCTCAGATCTCCTTTTGCATGACAAATGTTTAATTAGAAAAATAATAGGATGGAAATGAAATTGCTATTTACTATGACTGGAACAGAGAATTGTCCTAGAGAAGAAAATTTAGTTTTAATTCACTGAAGGCTAAAAAAGAAAAGGGGAGGAGGGAGCAAGTGAGAAAGAAAAGAACCTTAGATGAATTCTGGAAAGAAATCAGAGACTGGAGTGTATGGCTCGTGCCTGTGACTGGGGTGAGGCCAGCCTCTGTCTCTTTCTCCATCTCTCTCACCGTCTCTCTCACACATAACCCCCAAAGCCCAACACAATAATAATTAAAAAAGAGAGCGAAATGTGATCTCAAGGTTCTTAAGTTGCAGTCCTTTTTAATTGCTTGTTTAAGAAAATAAAGGCCCTCTAAATATTGCTTTTCCATCAGATAAAGTGTATACCAAATTAGCATTCAGTCCAATTCTGTGTTGCATTAGCAACCTAATTATAACTGTGAAATAATTCAGTGTGGAACTTATCATATGCTAAAATATGATAATCACTATTGTATGGTTTTGGAAGAACTCCCTGTGTTTGCCCATGTCCTTTTGAGTCACTGCTGATTTGATGCTTTTGGTCAGTGAGTCAGGGACCAGAAGGCTCTTCCTTATCACAGAGTATGAGAACTATAGCAATTCTCCCTTCTAGGCGCTACATTTTCATTTCTTTGACAAAAATAATCTTATCTGGGCCAGGGATACAGCTCAGCATCTTAGGCACTTGCTTCACAAATGAAACGTTTGGAGTTGGATTCCTGTTACTGCAAAACAAACAAATAACCTTGCCATAGAAAAAGTGGGTAAGAGGGGCTGGCGAAATGGCTCTGCAGCACAAGTGCCTGCCTAGCAAGTGCAAGGTCATGAATTTGAACCCGAGTCCCGCAAAAAAAAAAAAAAAAAAAAGAAAAGGAAAAAGAAAAAGTGGGTAAGAGTCAGTGTAAATTGGGCCCCCAAATCTTTTATTCATCACTGGTCCTGTGTCGGAGGCCAGTTAAGGAAGATTAAGACCTTATTGGCCTCCTCTGTGACACAAGGGAGAAAGGCATCACACAGGGATGAGGGTCTGAGGTGGGTTCTAGGGAAAGCTACCACAGGTGAGATTAAGTTGTTTACCTGAGCATGCAGTAATAGATGATCCGAGACAGGTGAATCTGGTGCTACTTTTGTTGCTTGTACCCATTTCTGGGTGAAGAAAAGGGGAATTCATCGACAGCACCTAAGAGCTCCTCTGCTCTAGAGGTGAGAGCCCCCTGGCTGCCTGGGCTAAACTAACTCTTCCTATTGTCCTTGTTCGCCTTCGGGTCAGCCCAACAAAGTAGCAGAACGAGGTCCAGCAAGTGGTGCCTTGGGCAGGGAAAGACAGCTTGGAGGAGGGTTTTCTGTGGGTGGTGTCTGGGAACGGGGGCCCTGCACCGCCGATCCACAGCCTAGGTTGGTTTCCTACAGGCCCGCTCTTCTCAGTGGTGTGTACTACACTGGGCTTCTTGTTGCCTAACGAGCAGCCATGGCTAAGACGCTTTACATGAAGCTCAGGGCTCAGGTTTGAGAGCTGCTGTCCTCAGGCAGGCACAGTTGACTGCTGGGATAAACATGCCAAACCTGGCCCGGGGTGGGAGAACCAGGGCTAGCGCAGGAAAAGGAGCCTTTGGGAAAGGCGGGGGCTGCAACCATCTCTGCGCTGTGGCCCTGGTGTGAGGAGCTCCTGCTCTGTGGTCAGACTGCAGGAGTGTGAATGTGGCTTCATCCCTCAGTGACCAGTGGTAAGATGCTGTATTCTCTCTACATCCCAGTTAATGTCTGTGAAATGGGACTGTTAGTACATGAGCCTTATTGTTTGCCATCAGTATTTGAAAGAAGATAAGTGTGGAAATACTCATTTTATGTTCATTTATTTATTTTCTTATGAATCTGATTTTAAGTGATATGACTCTAAGTCTTGAATGTAATTATTCATAATCCCTTCTGTTCTAGGCCTATCAGTCAGTTGGGTAAAGGTTTTTATCAAGCTATACCATTTAAATGGTTAGTCCAGTCCCAATCCATCTCTTTACTATATTCAACATTTAGTAGTTTTACCTCTTATTAATAAAAATTTATTTCATTTAGGATTTTGATGGCAAAAGTTTGAACTTTAACATGTATAGGAACAGCGGCTGGCGAGATAACTCAGCAGATTAAAGTGCCTGCTGAGACAAGCTTAGGTAAGCCCAGAGATAGTGGTTCGATTCCCCAGCACCACCTGTGGTACCAGCACCTCTCCCACACATACCGCTCCCCAGCTGAGCCATCCAGAATCTGGGTGAAGTGGTGCACACCTGTAATCCCAGCACTGGGGAGGCTGAAAACAGGAGGATCACCATGAGTCTGAACTGTGTAAGGAGACCTTGCAACAAACAAATACATTAAAACAAACAAACAAAAAGATAGTAACAATGACTATGATAGATCTTTTTTGGAGTGAGAAGCTATTTTAAAACTGAACTAGTGATAGCTGTACAATTATAAATTTAGTAAAAACTTTTTAATTGTAAAAACATATGAGTAATAATAAATAAAGCTGTCTGAAAACAGGAATGAGATGTACATAGTTTTTCAAATTAAATAATAAGTGTTCAAAGGACAGCCTGGGCAAAAAGTAGGAAACCTAGGATTGTTAAAATGTTTGACCAGAGTGGATCATGCATTATTCATTCTATTGTAGCTCATTTTATTGTTACAATACAAAACTAGAAATTTACTCTAGTTTTATCTTCTTTTTAAAATTTCTACTTTTCTTAGGATAAGAATGAGTGGGCATCACCAAATGAGAAAAGTCATTATAATCATTAGCTATGGCTTGTGTTTCCGTCAACCTGATTGGAACCCTTCTGCTACCTCTTGTGTGTATGCACAACTTGTCACATCTTGTCAGATGCTCGCCAAATTTTTGGTTGGTTCAGAAATGGTAGAGAAAGGGCCCACCTGACTTCTTTATCTGAGTAGATACAGAACTGTATGGAACTAATTTTTTTTTGTTTTAACCTTTTTAGTTCTTTCTTTTCTAGTTAAAGGTATGGAGAAAATAGTTTGACATCTATAACTTGTATCCTTGGTAATCTGAAGTACTATATGTCCATCATGGGGTGTCTGCATGGTGACACTCAGGCTGTCTAAATATGCTTGCTCAGAGCCTCAGACTGGCTTTCACTGTCACCGCTGAATGAAGGCAGCAAGAACACTGCAGTGGTTAAGACCTTGAGTCTGATTAAGCAGAAGGGAAATTGGAAGACTTTCCATTCAGCATTGCTTTGCAGTACTGGGCTCTAGGAACAGAAGAGGATATGAGATACAGAGGAAGGTGTGGAAGAGTAGGTGACCCCAGATAAAACTGAAAATCCAAGATGGCTTGGAAACATGAGCCTGACAGAGGAGCCCACACCTGTAGGGCCTGAGGGGCAGGGGTGCTGATGCAGATGGCACTGTGGGAAAAGTCTCCAGTGGTCTCCTTTCAGTCCTCATTGCGATGCCCTAATTCAGGGGTTGATTCTGGAGGTAACATCTCCTCTGTTCCTTGGTCCCCTAAATTCATGACAAGAGTTGAGAGGCAGGAAGCAGGGCAATTTACTCATAACAAAAAGACTCTGGTATTTATTTATTTAGTATTAAGGACTGGGTGTACAGGGTCTCATTAGGTAAATCAGACTCATAGTGATTCTCCTGTTTACAGCCTCCTGAGTGCTAGGATTACAGGTGCTCACTGCCATGCCCCGTGTCAAGACTCTGGTTTTTAAATCCTGGAAAATCAGCAAAATATTCTCCATTTAATCACCGTTTTCTTTTTCTAATTTCCAATATTGTGAAAACACATTTTGGGCAGAGAATTCCACACTGAGAATCCACAGTGAAAGGGACATCTCACTGATCTGTCTTGCTCTATGGTTTTGTGACTGCAGATTTTCACTTGGAAGAAAGAAAACAAGTTCTGAAATGGCCTGTGGACCTCCAAGATGCCCTGGCTTAGCCCTGATCACATAAAACAGAATATTATGTTGAGGAAAAAATATGAGCTCAGCAGACAAATCTTCTTTGTGCGTATAGGCTGCAAGATTTATATGCATCCTTTAGGGGCAAGCCTGGCTTGGGCATTTTTCCATATGATCAACGGAAAGAAAACAAAATAAAGTCAGATAGGCAGCAAGGCGGGATGTTCTGAGAGCTGCTTCACGGTTATTGTTACTAGGGAAACCAATTCTTTAGTATTCATGTGTTCAGCAGACGGTCACACTGCATCTCTGAGGCCAAGGCAGCGTTACAGAAAGGCATGAGGGAGAAGATGGAATAAAAACACCCAAACAGATAAATGCAGAAATTGCTAGAAATAGCCGAGTAATGTAGCCATTGAGCATGGTTATTAGTGACTTTAGAAATAAAATCATTGTCAGCATCAAATAATTGAAAGAGTGATCAGAAGCTTCTCTCCCCATCGCCTTTGATTTATCACATTCACATATTGTCCACTCACTGGGAAAGAAAGCTTCTCCAGAGGGGACAAAGATCCCTGAAATCCAGCTTCAATTTGAGAGAATCATTGTTGAATGAAAAGAGCCTCTAGAATCTGTCCCTGTCTATTCTCCTTTACTTTCTAAAGATAGTGGTGGCAAATATATTGCTCATGACCGCAGAGGTGACATTTTCTCTGTCAGAGAATGGAAGCATTTATCATATTTGCATCAGTTCTAAAATATAAAAGAAGCTGATCCATTAGAAGCCCAAATTCCACAAGGACACCAATAATCCCATTGCCCAGCTTATAGGTGGTGACCAGAGGGTGGCAAGAACCTTCAGAAGATGAGAGATAAAAGCCAGGGAATATGGAACCCACTCTTGGTCCACCGACTTCTGAGTGAAAGAGAAGAACTAGAAGGAGCTGGGAAAGAGGAGGCACTTCCCACCTGCTCTGACTCACACTACCCTATCTCTATCCTAAGTCTCACCAGAAGGACAATGCTCAGCAAGCTTTGCAACTGAGACTGCAGCTGACTGGTGGTTCTCATCGAAGGTATAAAGGGACAACTAAGAACTCTTCCTCTTCTGGAAAAGTTACCTCAAATTAAAACATTTCTTAAGTGAAAACTAGAATGTTCTGCTCCATCCAACCTACAGTATGGCTGGAAGAACATCACCAGGGATGTTGAGGGTCTCCTGTGGAGGTCCCAGTATCTGCTGTACTGTCGGCATCTCAGTGCAAGGTCACGTCACCTAATCAGTATTAATGAACATTGACTATATTCAGAGCCTCTGCTGGATATGGTGAGAGGTGTAGAACTTGACAGCTTCAGGACTCTTACAACTCCCAGTCTAGTCAACAGTAAGCTTAAAAACAAACAAAAAAACCAGTAAGCAATAAGTATGTAAAGCCAATCAGATCACATCCTTCCTTATTGTTATTTGAAATGGGTAGAACTTCCTAGTTTCATCACTGTGGACTTCTGGTCTACCCTACTTCCAACCAAGACTTAATGCAATCCTCCTGACCCTTCTCCTCCTCTCAACCGTAGCTCTCAGCTAGAATGTTACTGCTTAAGGAAGCATTTTCCACTCAGTGCCCAGTTAGACCCCTTGCTATCTTCTCACAGTGCCCTCTTTTTTCTTTTATGGCTGTAATGTCAGTTTGATCATGTATTTATGAGACTCTTTGGTACTCTCTGTCTTCCCCATTAAATTCCAAGTTTCATGGAAACAGGGGCTGAGAAAGCTTTTGTTCCGCAATGAGTCCTACTGCCCACCATACATACTAGGGCAGACCTGACTCTTGGTAAATATTTATTAAATGAATGAAGAAATGCCTACGGTGTTACATGGGAGAGAAGAGCCTGAAACAGGGGACCATGTAACAGTAGGGCTGCAGGGCAGTTGTTTCTTTCCCAAACATTTGCTAGATACACAATGCCTAATACATATGAGGTGCGATTGAAAAACACAGTGCATGTTCACATTAAAAATGGCACGCGGTCATTAACCCCCCTCTGTTTTTTTTTTTTTTTTAAATTTCCTCATATGGTCATTTTTATTTGGGGGAAGTGCCAAAGTCTCATGGTGCTAGATGCCCAGAAGAGGTGGTCAAGGACGCAGAACCATGTCTGTCCCAGCCTGCTGATCTGCTGAATGGGACTCAGCAGCAGCAGCAGCGTTTACTGTATCTTTTTAATGCATTCTTTGTAAAGAATTCATAAAAGTGGACTTACGGAATGGCTTCAGAAAGTGGTAAGAATGATGGGATAATTGTTCAGAGCAAGGAAGAGTATTTTTTTTTTAAGTGGGGGGAGGTCATTTGTGTTCCTTACTGTCATAATTTTTTAAAATTTAAACATTGACTTTGTATGTCAATCACACCTTGTAGGTTTCTGGAATGAATAAAATGTGTAAATGACAAATTGAGCAAAATCACCTTTCATTCTCTTCATTGTTTATTTATTTACATGATTATATTTTAAAGAAATAAACAATATTTAAGTTCATTTTTTTTATGCACCACAGCCTGGTGAAAGGTTGGTAAGAGATAAGTCAATCAAAACCCAAATGAAGATGAAAGATACTTCTTTGTCATTTCTAAGAAAGGTAGGCTCTAGTTCATATACCTTTATAATAAAACACTGGACAGCTTCATTTTCCTAGAAACAAACTCCTGGTGGCTTTGACTGTGAATAATGACCTGGTAAGTTTCTGTTCCTGGTATTTTCAGAGCTGCAATGCTTGTTCATCTCTTCATTAACTCACTCATTCATCCATTCACTCAACACACATTGAATATCTACCAGGTACCAGTTACTACAGAATTCATGTGCAGATTCCGTGTAATCAAGGCCCCTATCAGTTTGCTTAGGAAACTACATTGCTATGGTTTATGTCTGGCTGTCCCCCAAGTGTCTCATGAACTCACAGGTGGGGCTTCTGGAAGGAGATTAAACCATGGGGCATCATAGGGAACTTGCTGTGAGGAGAGATACATGAGTCACTGGCTACATGACCTGGAAGTGTTGCTTTCCCTTCCTGCCTTCTCTTTCCCTCTCTGCTTCCAGGCCACCATGACAGAGGCAGTTCTCCTCCTCTGGTCCCTTTTACCACACCTTTCTCTGTTGGAGCCAACCACGGAGGCAACACTTGAGCCAAAATAAACCTCTCCTCTCTTACGTTGTTAGTGTCAGCTTTTATCCCAGTGATGAGAAAGTGACTTTTTTTTTCTTTTAATGTATTTAGTACGGAGTCCACAGCGTCTCACTACACAGATTGGACTCAGAGTGATTCTCCTGTTTTCAGCCTCCCAAGTGCTGGATTTACAGGGCACAACCACGCCTAGTCTCAACTGTTGTCTCAGCAGGCCCGGGGGTGGGGCCAGCATGGCACATGGCATCAAACCCCGGTCTCTGCATTCTGCCTAAGCTGGCACTTTAATCTGCTGAGCTATCTGGCCAGCCCTCGAAAGTGGCTTTATATATCTATAAACAGACAACTCCAGGGTAGATTAAAAGTTGAAGAACAGAGACCATTAGCACTCAGTGCCTCCCCTGTGTGGCACTCATTGCCCTCCTTCTCCAACCTCCAGTGACCCCGCTCCAGGAGCACGAGCTTACTTTTATCTTACCTGTCACTCGTCCTCCAGCAAGCACATGAGCTCTAGCACAGGGTCAGATCTAAGTAAATATTTACCTATCAACCAGCTGCGCCTGGCATTCATTATGTGAGGCAGGCGTGCTCTGTGTTCTGCACTGTAGCATGAATTGCTTTGCTGAATCCTCCTCACACTGCCTCTCTGCTGTGGCTTCTGTCATTGTTCCTATTGTATGCGTGAGAAAACTGAGGCATGGCAAAGCCAAGGAGCTTGTGACAGTCAACGTGCATGTGAAGTGACAGAGCTAGCATTCAGCCCAGCCTGTTCAACATATACCAAGTTCTCCTACTTTCCTAAATCGAATCACAGGAACTTGCTAAGGCTTTGACTCTCTGACCCATATAGTTGTCCACTGTAGAAATAGTCAGGAGACTAAACAACTTACAAGTAATATAAGCAGATAGAATAAAATAAATGAAAGGTTGTACCTGGGTTGCTAGAGTAACACCCGAGGGGCAGGGGTCAGGGAAGCCTTGAAGGATGTCCGGGGTTGGACAGGATTCCTGCTAGAAGAAGGACACAGACATCACCTACTGCCCCTCTCAGCAGGTTTGCTGTGGGCACACTGTGTGTCAGGCTCTGCACCCCTGTAAGGAGCAAGCAGCTAGGAAAGATGAGGAGCATCTACTATAGTCTGTGAAGTACCCTTAGGGTATGGAGCAAAGGGGGCCGCGGTTCAGGTAGTAGGGACATAGGACTCCAGGCTGGAGAGCCAGGGGAGAGGAAGGAGGTGCTGGTGGGAGGGCAAGTGTCTACTCTGCCCTGTATCTAGAGAGGCCAGTGAGGTAGGGACAGAGGAGGGCTTTCCTGAGCGCCTTGGCTACACCACAGAGCAGGATTTGGAGGGAGGCAGATGAGCAGCAGGAAGCATCTTTCGAAACGGTTGGTGGAAGCGTTGAAAACTTAAGTCACACAGTGGCAATGGGAATACTAGTGTTCATGCCCAGTGAAGTTTAGAGCCAACTAAACCCTGAGATTTATCAGTCACTTTAGATATTCTATGAGATGCAGTTTTTAAAATTTTAATTGGTTTAATCTCTGGAAAGCTTCAATTATCTTTTTACATAAAAGGTTCCATATACAGCTAGCTTTTCTCTGTGCTAGGGTCCCTCCTTAAACACTCTCGTTGGATCAGTGTAAATTCTGTTGGTATTTCTCCACCACTGGAGGTTGCTTGTTTTAACGTTTACATATGTGGAGGAAGAGATGTTAATCAAAGATTATGGAATGCCATCTCCTTTTCTAAATATCATTCTGTTTCTCAGTCTCTGTGTTTCCTTCAAGTGTGTGGAGTCTATTTTGGCTCTTAATATGTGTGGTATGGTTCTTAAGCGTGAGGTCTCATGTTCCTCTGTCCCTTCTCTGGCCAGCATCAGGTCATTTTGCTCTCTGTCGGTGTTCAAACAGACAACTGTGCCAGGTATCAGCAATTCTCTCATGGAGTGCCTGTGAGTAAGCTCTGTAACCTTTCCTGACAAGCCAATGGCAACGAAAGTCATTGTTCAGTGTGGGAGAGAGAGAGATTTCAGGTTCTTAAATTACTCATGAAAATGCTTTTAAATAGAAAAGGCTAAATTCTGGGTATATTTTAAAATGTATTGTGGCATGATGTGTTAAAGATCAGGCAATACTGTGAAAAGGCTGCCACAGGGCAGAGAAAGAGGACATTAAATAAATTAAGACAAATCAGCTGAAGGTCATGTTTTTGCTTAAGTGCATGGTTATAGATTCAAAACACTTTGAGATTTTTCTGAACAAAATGAGGCTTAGCCACTGGTCTTCCCCTTCTACACTTAAAGCGACCCATCAGCCTATCCATTCCGTGAACGTGAACAATGTTTTGGAGCAAGGAGCTGGCTGACCACCAGAACAGCCTCATCTAATCTGAGAGAGTGAACAAAAGGAAGTCACGGGTTGCTAATTGGTGACCTTCACTCAAGTATCAGCTTTTTCTTGCAGTTGTAATTCCTAGGATCTTAGCCAACAAAAATCTGCCCAAACAATAAAGCATCTTTACTTCCTAAAGATGAATCTAAAAAAAAATACGTTTGTGAGGAATAGTTACCTCTAATGTCCCATTCACTGCACACGGCAGCAGGCCTAGCAATCCTCTAAGACAACAAAGGAGGTTTATGTCACCATCTGTCTCTCTGGTGGATTTAAATGTTTGTGTCACTACTAGCTGGAGGGTTTTGGCAGCAGCATTACTGATACCCAGGAAAGAAAGATGTGACTAAAATGACAGAAAGGTAAAAGTTGACTATTTTTAATGTGAAATTTGGTCACTGTTGCCCACTGTTCTGCCCCCTTCCTTCCCTCAGTGGCTTTCTGTCCCCTAAAGGTCTGCTCTGTGGAATCTACCTTAGTTGAGTCTCCGTCAAAATTCCATTGACTCTGAGCAGCATTAACCAACAGTGGGAAGGAAAAAGAAAACAGGAGCTCATGGAGGGGTCCTCTGGCACCGCAGATAGCTGTCAGCATCACAAACAAGTATAACATTAACCAAGCTGCTTGGAATGTGCGGTCCCCTAACAGCTCTCTCCAAAGCTCTGTGTGTTAACGATCATTTCCCTCTGGTCTGAAAACACTGCACCTTAGGATTATTCCGAGATCTTTACCATTTTCTGCACAATTTATTTTAATGGTATAAATTATTCACTGAATCAAAAATGTCTACAAAATTTCTCCTTTTTTCCTCTCAAGTAGCTCCCTGTCCCTAAGGATGCGAACAATGGGATTTGTGTTTCAGCAGGTTGCGAAAGCCGTCTTGAGCTTTAGGAATGAATCACATGTAACAAGGATATTTTTAAACATAAATAAGTAAAGTCTGGAAGAAGCAGTGGGGAGAGAAAGGAAGGGAGGGAGAGAGAGAGAGAGAGAAAAGGAAGGGGGAAAAGGGGGAGGGAAGAAGGAATGGGGGTTAAGAGAGACAGGAACAGCATTGTATTTTTATCAACTACAAGACATAGTCTAAATAGAGAAAAGCAGATGCCAGTCATCTTTAAGGATCGGCTACCTCACTCCATGTACCGCCCAACACCACCCTCCACCCTCGTACACATTTTCATTTGTTGGTCTGTAAATAAACTTTTCACATCTAGAATTTCCTCACATTTGGGAAATCCACTGCACATTATCTTAGCAGTGGCCATAGAACTTATGTTCCACATAGTCAAGGCAATAAGAGGGAGGGAAAGGGGAGATAAGGGCAGGTAACAAGGAACATGAATATGAACAAGATCAAGAGACATTAGACACACTGAACTCCCCACCTCAGAAAGCATATGAAACTAGGGGAAGGCAGGGCAGCAAAGAGAGGAGGAAAATGACGAGACGGCGAGTACAAATCTGCCAAAATGAGACCAGTTAATCCTTATAACCAATGTGCTCTAATAAAAAATTATAGGGGAAAAATCTGGTAAACAAGAGATTTCCTGCCTTGGATAGGAGTTGGTTTTATGTCCCCGAACATGTTATTTAGTTCCTTGTGAAACATTTAAAAGTAGATGATACTTACTCAATTCCTTGGCAAGCAGGTTTTTGAAAAAATAGTATTAACAAGTTACTTACGTAGGCTAAGTCAAATCCAAGCATTAGCAAGTCTTAGAGACTAGAGACGGTGACAGTGCCACTTGTTGGCTGTGTAAGGAGGATTATTTTTATTTTGGAGCAATGGTTGCCTGGCTTTGGGAAGCAGGAAACTAATGAGGAACAGGAAGCAAAACTCCCCTAATTTGTGTAATTTCTTCTGTGGCGAATGGACTCCAGACACACCGTTCTTTCCTCTTTGTTAGGATAGAACACCCAACACCCACAACTTATAGGAAAAGAGGTTTATTTTGGCTCTCAGTTCATAGAGGTTTCAGTTCACAGTTCACTGGCTCCCAGGCAGGCTGGTGTGGCAGAGGGGCAGAGGGCAGGGAAAGCTGCTCGGCTCTGGGCACCCAGAAAGCACAGAGGGTGAAGGGAGGAGCTGGGGACCAAGATAAACGCTTCCAGGCTACAGCCACAGGGAGCCATGTCTTCCAGCTGGGCGTCACGTCTTAACTGGAAGTCAGCTATAAATGCCATAATCCGGTCACCTTCCAAAGCCCCACCTAAGAGTGCATGGGAGTCTTGGAGACATGGAGATTTAAACCATAACGAAGCAGTTATCACCTCAGGACTCCAAAGCAGTAGGATGGGCACAAGTTTCCCAAATGGTTATGGGGGATCATGTTCAATTACACATAATCCAAAAATAGGAGGCTAACTCCCGGAATTCCAAGAAATTCACCATCTGGAATTTTCTACCCAGTCCACCAAATTCATTCTGTTGAGCAAGCAAACACGTATGGGGCCTCTATGCTCAACTGCAGAAGTGTGGTGGTTTTAATAGATGTGCAAATTCTTTGAAAGACTTCCCAGAAGAGGTGAGGTCTAATTCCCTTCCTATTAAATACGGGGCTGGTCTTAGTGACTCAATTCTAATGTAGACAAGCACAAGAGATTCTACGTGGCTTTCCAGGCTGTTCATACAAGACAGGATCTTCAGCCTGGTCCTCTCTCTCTTGAGGTCTACTCCTCTGAAACATGGAAACCACATGCTAGTGAAACCACAGAGCAAGAGGCCATGTACACAAACAGAATGTTGCCTAAAACTCCCAGCAGTTTTAGGCCAGCTGTTCAAGTCATCTCAACCCTTGTGCCAGATATAGAACGAAAAATCCTTGAGCTGGCCCCAACTCAGCAGCATCTGCCTGCAAGATACACTGAGTCAAAACCACCCAGATAAATTCTTTCAGGATGCCAGATCTACAGAAACCACGAAAAATGAGGGGTGGGGAGGGGGAGGGAGACAGACAGAGAGATAGAGACAGACAGACAGACAGATGGACAGAAAGAAAGAAAGAACAAAAGAAGGAAGGAAAGAATGAAAGATTTTTTTTGAGGCTATGAATGACTTTTGAGGGTGATATTTTACAACAGATTATCAGGACTTTAAAACCTAGGATTGAAGTTTTGCTATAACAAAACTTACAACATATGTCAGTGGTTTAGGGGATGGGTGAGTGAGTAGTACAGGTTGGATGGTATCCGCAAGGTACTATAGAAATGTGAGCAAAATGGAGGAAGAGTGACCCTTGATAAAGAAGCGATAGGAAGTCTAATAATATTGCCATCTGTGTTAGCAAGGAAAATAGAAAATATGTAGAATGAACTCTTCATCTAAGGAGATTTCCAGGCAGATTGCAGATGGTGCTGCTTAGTATTTGTAGCTCCTAGTAAAACAGAAGAGTAAAACAGATGAACTAAAGGAAGACATGAATTGGACTGGGGAGATAGCTCCGTGGCACGAGTGCCTGCCTGGCAAGTGCAAGGTCATGAGTTTGAACCCCAGTCTGATAAAAAAAGAAAGAAAGAAAGATGTGAACCAATATTTAGGGGATTAAAAAATAGGACTATTTCTTGGTATCTTCTTTTCAGGTACCAAACAAGGTTAGCATACAATGCATAATTGAAGATGAAAGCAGCAATGTGATTGGCTCTAGAACCTTTATTAAGACCTCTGACAGATTGAAGGTAGGTAGGTAGGTAGGTAGGTAGGTAGGTGGGTAGGTGGGTAGATAGGTCGGTAGGTAGGTAAGTGGGTAGGTAGGGAAGGAGGGAGGGAGGAAGAATGGATGATGCTTCATGGGTTCTTTCAGACATTAAAAGACTCCCTACAGATCTTTCTGACATGAATCTCAGAGGAGTCCTTTAAACAAAAATGTCTCTTAAGGACACAGTTCCATAGTAGCTTTTGAGGGAGCTAAGAGAAAAGCTTATCTGGATGAAATTTGTAGATGTGGTTTTCATCTATGACTTCTAATATGACTGATAGGAAACATGCAAAGTTTTGATGAGGTGTTTACTCCCGAAAACATTGCCAATGAATATTAAGTAGAACTGCAGTTGTACAAAATGAAAAGAGGCTTTGAGTCTCCTGCAGTTCTTTCTGAAAGAAGTGAGCTGGGAAATCCACAGGCATTAAAAAGGGAGTACAGCTAATAGGAGAGGCTCTCTTGCATTAAACCAAAAGGAGAACCCAGGAGCCCAGAAAATGGAGTTAGAGGCCAAGGAGTATCATTTCTAAGGAATATCTGAGCTCTTCCTTGGAATACACCAAGGAACTATCCGTGTATTCTTGGCTGGATTTTCAGAATTGCTACAGACTACTGATTACTGTATGCATCCTGTATGTGAAACATCTGTGTGGGCCATCAGGGGCAGATCTAAGGGCATGCACCAGAAGATGCTTGTCTGTAGCTCCTGAAACTGATTTAGATGATGAACTATTAGGTCTTCAGCCAGAGACTGGTACCAGCACTGGTGACATATTTGGGGCATTGCAGATGAGTGAGAGCTATTTGCATATGCAATTGTTGTGGCTGATCTGGTGATGTCCTTCCAAAGCCTCATGTACTCATAAGTGGGGTTCTTGGATCCTGTGTGAGTGATGTTGGATGATGAGCATGTCCACTGATTGGCTTAGTATAGTTCTAGGGGTGACTGGATGGTTTCACTGAACAGGGAAAACCCACCTTGGGAGTGGGTGCCCCAAACCAATAGGCTTGTACCCTGGATGGGATAAAAAACAAAAGCAGTAGGAAGCCTGCTGCCTCCTGCTGGCCACACCATGGATTCTTTCTTCACCGTGCCCCTCTGCCATGCTGCCCTGCCTTGGAGCCAGTGGGCTATGGACTGAAACCTCTATAAACCGTGACCTTAAATAAATTTTTCCTCTTTTAACTTGTGAGTGTCAGGTATTCTGTCCCAGCAAAGAGAAAAGCAATGAAGACAAGGATGATTACAAATAAACTGTATCAAAGGGCAGGTTGCTGTGGCTTTAGCATGTAACTGTAATTCTTTAATGTTCCTCTGATCAAAAAGAGAAATCTAATTCACTGCCACTTAAAGTCTCTGTGGCCATAGTGACAACAGAATGCTAGATCATTAGAAAGGCAGTGGAGCTTTCACCTGGCTGTCTTGTTTTTTATGTTTTACGGAGCCTTGAACCACCATATGAGATGTTCAGCTCACCTGAAACCATGGGGCTTCAGAGGCCTTACGGAGAACAATAGTAAATAAAAGATGCTCTTCTCCAGCTCTCAGTTCATTAACCCTCCCAAAGTTTGATGCCAGATTTACAAGAGACAAAGCCTCAGCACCCCAGCCTAGATGTCATCTAATTGCTATCTCATGAAAAATTGCAAGTCTTAGCCACTTAACTAAAGCACTCCTTAGTCTTGACCTATAGAAAGTATGGGACAATAAATTAGCATTATTTGAAGGCACCAAATGTTCACAGTGATTTATCTACGGCAGGAAATGACCAGAACAATGGCACACCACTCACGTTTTATTCTGCAAGAACGGGGAACCTCAGACAGCTTCAGCAAATGAGTTTAAGACCAGTTGGCAAACCGGTCAGCATCTGTGGGCTTTACCCCAGCTACTTCTTTTCTCTCCTCTTCTCCAGTCTTTGACCTCCATTTGTCTCCACATCCTGACACTGAGGCCATAGTCTAGACCCTAACACCTAGACCTTGTACCTCTTGATTTTCTAATTGTCTTGGGCATTTGAGTCTAGTTCTGTGACCAAGCCAGTACACACTGGCCTCAGGCTTGCAGTGACCCTCCTGCCTCAGCCTCCTGAGTGCTGGGATTACAGGCATGCACCACCATACCTGGCTCGTCCTGGTACTTTCATGCCTTACAAAACCACACAGATCCCTTCTCCTACTTCTGGGCTCCCCTCCACACCATGGAAACCCTGGAGGCTGCCCTTGTCCATGTTTCACCTCCAGCTTGTGTGTGTAGCTCTCCCTCATTACTGCCCAACTTCAGGCTGTAACAGTGGCAGTGGGCATGGAGGACCTTCAGATAAACAGGGAAGGTTCTGATAAAGACCTCACAACTAGTTTGGGGAGTGCTCATGCCCATGTGCTTCAGACTCTACAACATGATGAGCACCAGACTGTAGGCAGGCCAGATCAGGGCCCTCTAACCCTAAAGGCCCAGACAGGGCCACCAATTGCCCTGGTTAAGACAGTGTTGCTTTGACTCCACTGCTGAGGCTGCAGATGAGTTCCATGTGTAGTGCCCCTTGCCCAGGCCTGCCAAGATGGTTCGCTAGAGCCGTCCTGTCTCAGGGAGGGAGAATGGGTAGATCTTTGCTTTTAGTGTAACTGGACAATCTTTAAATACATGGTTTCTTATCATCATCATGGCTTCCTGAAATGGTTGCTTGTTTTCCATACTTTTCATTGTGGTTAAATTTGGTGGCATTCCATGCTCATGCCCGAAAAATGTTATAGTTCTAACAGGACCAGGAGGGTTGAAGGGGTGACCCCCAGAAGGACAGATAATGTCTGGAGTTAGAGCCACAAGCACAAAGGTGCCCACTCATCATCTCTATCACAGAGTTCAAATATGATCCTGAAATCACTCTAAACAGGAAAGACATTAGCTGAAGTCAGGCGTGGTGGCACATACCTATAATCCCAGCACTTGGGAGGCTAAGGCAAGAGGATCAGTGGGAGTTTGAGACTAGCCTGGGCTACAAAAATGAGTTCAAGGCCAACCTGAACTGCATAGCAAGACCCTGTCTCAAAAAGAAAATTATATATATGTGTGTGTATATATATATATATATATATATATATATATATATATATACACACACACACACACACACACACACACACACACACACACACACACACATTAGCTGGAGGATTTGCTAGGTGACTACAGTAGCAGCATTTGCATTATACTGCTAGGTTCAGTCAAAGCCCCAAAGTGGCCAGATCCACGCCAAAACTTCATCACTTTCTAATACCTTGACCTTGGAAATACAGTAATTTTTTTAAAAACAATATACTTAGGACAGGGTCTCACTACATAGATTGGATTCCTAGTGATCCTCCTGTTTTCAGCCTCCCCAGAGCTGGGATTACAGGTGTGCACCACCACACCCAGTCTCAATGTCTCAGCACGCCCCCTGGCTGGGGCTGGCACAGCACCCTGGGGATCGAAACCCAGCCGCTATGCTTTGCCTAAACAGGTGCTTTAGTCCACTGAGCTATCTGGCCAGCCTGGAAATACAGTTACTTTTCATCTTTCAGTCTTGCATGTGAGTTTAGCCAGCTTGCCAGTGAGCCCCCACTCCCAAACTGAGCTGCTAACAGTAGTAAAAGCCTCAGATGGGAGCCAACATCCACTCTGCAAAGACAGCAACGTTTTAGTCAAGGTCCAACCATCTTCTCAGGGTCAGTTTAGTGGCCACAAAATGAAATAAGCAAAGATAATGTAAGAATCTTATGAATAAAATAAGTGATAGAAGATTGGCAGTAATGGAGATCCTTAAATGCCATTTATAAAGCACTGTGTTGGTTCTTGATTTTGCTGGTAATTGAAAACATGCAGCCTTACACAGATCTTAATTAGCAACAACAGAAAACTATAGCTGGGCTTTAGCCTACTGTGACTTCTCTAGTGAACTGACCAGCTAGCTGACCCAGACTGAAGGACAATTCAGGCCTTTCCCCTCAGGGTGTGATTTTCCTCCAGGGCCACTGTCAGAACTCCAGAATTCACAGCAGAGGCACGTGGGTTCAGCTGTACTCCCATGACTTCACAGAAAGTAGGAAAACATTGGAAGCCTTATTTTCTGTTTTGCTTTCTGAAGACATAGGAAAGACACTTGCCAACAGGCTCCTCTCTGTGTACTTTCCTTGTGCCTAAAGCAAATCTCTGCACTGCAAATACTTGGGAATGCCAAAGACACTGTGAACAAGCTGCAGCAGTGAGGTGAGCAGGACCACGCATCCGCCCTTAGGGAGCTCAGCAGCTAAGGGGACCTCAGAGAGGCACTGCCCCAAAGGCATGAGAAGAGGAGGTTAAGTTCTGAGGATGCAGCTGCAGAAATCCCTGGGGAATATGTTATTAAGAGATGCCTTGGATGATACCACTTAGTCTGGATAGAAAAAAATTGAAAATCCTGAATTTGTTCTTTTGCTAGGGGATCTTAGACATGGCATGAATTAGAGTGCCAGGAGAGCATGGCATCTCGTCCTGCTTTGTGTTTGCATCTGTTCCCCATCTGTCAGGAGTGCCTGCCTCTGTCCCCTTGGAACTCTTTTGTGCCTTTGGAAAGACAGCTTGTTTGCTCCTACCGCTAGAGCCGTGGTCAAGTCCTAGAGCTTCTTCTGCACTGCTCTGGAATATTCACTGGCACCTTTCCTCGCGGTTGTCTCTACCAACAAGACTGTGAAGAATGCTAGTGTCTCGCTGGCTCGTTACCTTCAAGGCCCAGCTAAGTATCTCGCACAGGGAAGGCGTTTAACAGATGTTTCGTGACATCTACCAAAGCCAGGGTGGCTGCTAACAATGCAAGAGTTCAGGCTATGCACTGTCTTTGTTTGGCAATCTAAGAGGTGGTTCAAATCCTAGGACATTCATGCTCAGTTTAATTCCTCTCTTGGATCCTTTTACCCAAGCTGAGCTTCCAGGTCTCTTCTGAGGTGCTTGCTGTCTCATATACACGTTTTCCTAGGAGTGCCTACTTTGCTTTAATGAGATGTTCTGTCCTTTCTTGCTAACTATGGGCTAAGTTGCAATTCATTTCCCAAGTTCAGTTTGGATGCCACTTCACCCTTGAGGCCTTTCCAGCTACTTGCAGCTGGAAGGGATGGTCTCCTTTTTTTCTCCCTTGATGTATATACATCATTGCTCCTGCTGCTGTATTCATTGCAACTTCATTTATTTAGTCAACATTTATTGACAATTTACACTGGACCAAGTGCTGCTCTGGGAACTGGAGAAAGAAGGATGAAAAAAAAAACTAATATCCTCAAACACTTGAGAGTCTAGTTTTTATTTGTTACCTATAGAGATAGTGATAAAATGAAGACAAGTGGAGTGTAGAAATGCTGAGAAGCTTTCTCACTCCTATATCTGGTGTGTATTTCCAGGGTTGGCGATGGTACACAGTGTTCTACTGCTAAGGTATGTATGTCCTTAGCTCCCATTCCCTGTATTTTACAATATTATCTTTCTTACTATGAGAACATCATTTAGTATCCAACTTCTAGAACCCAGAATACTCCTGACCCATGCCAGTGATTTAGTAATCATTTGTTGAATGTATTAGTACAGGATATTTTCTTTTCTTTTTTTTTTTTGCGGGACCAGGGTTTGAACTTAAGACCTTGCACTTGCCAGGCAGGCACTTGTGCCACGGAGCTATCTCCCTGGTCCCAGGATAATTTATTTTATTTTATCTTTTACAGGTAATCCATATTAGAGATTTATGCCTAATCCATATAAATTCTGCAAAGGACCTCTTTGATCATTTCCAGTTCCATTCCAAGCAATTATTCTTCTATAATGTGGCTCTATCTTTTAAAATGTGTCACTTCTAACTTGGCCATGTTCATCTGCATGAAGATGGCAAGAAAGGAGAGTTTTTGAGTTTTCACTGGATACTTGGTAGGCCAGAGGGGAAGTGGTGTGGTCACTTCTAATCAAATTCCACCAGTCAGAGCTGGGGAGACAGCTCAGTAGAATAAGTGCTTGCCTGGCAAGTGCAAGGGCCTGAGTTCAATCCCCAGTTCAGAAAAAAAAAAACAAAAACAAAAACAAAAAAATTCCACTAGTCAGACCTCAGCCATTCAGCATCATCCACCTGCAAGGGGGCTGTGCAGCTGGTCTAGTCCAGGAGAAAACCACTTCACTGGTCTCTGCTAAGCATATCAGTGAAGGGAAGGAAGAATTAAGGATGGAAAAGGTCAGCTCACCAGGAGAGATGGTCTCGTCCTCCTTAATGGAGGGGATGCACCTTAAAGATGAGTAGGGTGTGGCCACTTGAGAAGATGGGAGGGCGAGAAGCAGAAACCAAGCTGGAAGGGATGCAAAATGGAGAAATACTTAACATTCCTCAAGACTGGATGTAAAATGAAAAAAAAGAGAAGGTAGAAGTGCAAGTGGAAGGGGAAGAAGAAGGCTTGGTGGGGTCTTGATGCCATTCTGCAGAGCTCAGACTTCCTCCTGGAGGAAAGAAAACCACTGAGAAGCTGGAAGCCAAGTGGTAGCAGAAACGAATTGCAACTTAGACCTAGTCTTCAGGGTTGAGGGGAGATTTGAGAGGGAAAAGACAGCTGGGTGAGCAGGTTCTGGGTCTAATCTTCTTCCCAGGATCTCTGCAGGGAGGTTCACACTCAAAGCCGGTCACTGTAATCCCCTGAGATTTTGGAACACACCTGTACTACTTCCCCAACTTGTTGCTGTTTGATAAACACGTTTAGAAAGTTCTCCATGGGATGCTGGTAGTCAGCCAGGCATATCAGTTGGTGTCTTGGTGCACCATGAGCTCTAGGTGGACAAGCAGAGATTGGTGCTCTTCGATTTCTCCAGTAAAACCATGCAATGCCTTGCATATAATCATAATAACATAACACATCGTGTATATGTAGTATAACACTGTTTGAAGACTGTCTCAGAAAAACAGTGTTCCCATTCGTTTCTTAGATAATCAGTATTATCTTTTAATCATGAATTTGTTTAAAAATTGATTTGCTAAATATCTCCTAAACATGACAAGCACCATTTTCAGGCTCAAAGATAGGTTCTTAAAATGTTGCATGTTACCGTTTGTAATGGTCTAGCAGGTAGTCAACTTACTGAACCCAGCTGAATTAAACTAGTGTAGTGCTGGATAAGGGAGGCACACATGAGGGTTGTTGCCAGCGGTATAAAGGTAGGAGAAGCTTCCAGAATGCTGTTAGGGATGCTGTATGGAGCAGTGGGAAGCTGCTAGCTCTCTTGGGATATTCTGCTGCAGGACCTTGCCCTACTGGCTTTCCCTAGGAATTTTGGAGGACCTTTGGTCCTAGCCTTGAGCATTGCTTCCTGGCTCTGAGGTGGAAGACGGTACACTGCTCAGCCTCCTGGAGAAGCTTGTCATGTTGGCTTTCCTGACGGGAGCTCAGGACCTACCTCACTGTTGTTGAGGCTTACTTGGTACTTTTGGGGGAGCTCTGGTGCTTACCTTGAGCGTTGCTTTCTAGCTCCAGCTCAGCTCCCTCAGCGTGTTAGCACAGATCCTTGGTCCTGCTGGCATAGACTTCCTAGCTGCCACTGCTAATTCTTGGGCCTTTCCAGCAGATTAGTGAAGTGGGCCTGTGTGAGTGTTTGTTGTGGACTCTAGGCCTCCAGTGGGACTTGTGGGAGGCACTGTAATGAGCTCTAGGTTTTCAGCTGGACTCATGCAGGATATTAGGATCTAGGCCCTCAGCTGGAGTCTTTATCGTGAACAGATTTCCTGCATTTATTATATATCATTCTTGGGTGATTCATTAGAAAATACTACTATAAAATGTGTCTTGCATTATATTGTTCCCCTTGCAAAAACTCCAAACCATGACACCATTTCAAAATGCTGCGAGGACCTGGACAAAAGAGCAAATGCTTTAAAGACAGTTCCAAACTATTTTTTAACTGTGATTGCTCTTGAAAAGGATCTAGGAATTTGTCTTCTAGAAAAATGGAAAAGGGCATTCAATGAGAGAAAACAGTGCATACAACATAGCAGTGGCATGAGAAAGGGCCTGGCAGCCTGGGCGGGACGCAGGCAGCATGGCACCTTGCAAGGGGGGCTCGATGTTTCTGAAATGCATTGGTTTGGTGTGGAAATGTTTTTAACACTTCCTAGTGATTCAAATATGAACCAGGACTGAGAGTCACTGGGAGAGAATAAGTGTAGGAGGTCCTGAGTTTCCCAAAGGTTTTAGAAGGATAGTTGTGAAAGTTATGTCTCCTTTTCTCAAGGATTTTTGTGGATTTCTGCCTTTCTTCAGGGAAACAAGTCCCTTAGTTAACAGCGTTGGCTGAAGAAGGAGAGTAAAAATTCACTGTTTATCACTGCATTTTGATTTCCAAAGCTCAGTCTCATTTTAACCTCTCCAAGCCCTTGAACTGCTGGTTCACTTGTATTCCCAGACTTCCCTGGCACTGTCTGCCTCTGCGGGCAGGCACACCTGGGGCTGTGTCACTCGCGCTTTTGCAGGAACCCCTGCTGGGTCACTTCTCAAGACACACCCCAACAGGAAACCCTCACCCCACCTTGGAAGCATGTCCTCCATAATTACTGGTGATCTCGCAGGGAAGAAAAAAAGACAACTCTATCAGAATCGCATTCGCCACTCACGCGGTCGGCACCGTTGGCAGAGGATGGCTCCAGGGTGGTCAGGCCGCTCGGAGCTATTGTTGTGCCCGGCTCTCTCAGTAGGACTCGGCGCAGACAATACAGCACCCCGAGAGCACGGGGAATGAACAGTAAATACTGGGCCTTGGATTTTTTTTTTAATCTTGTCAGTTTTTCCCTGATTTGTGTCCTTTATCCTAGCCTCCTCTGCTATATAAGCTTCTCAAAGCTAATGCCCATAACGCCACCACCCACTGGTAGCAGCGGGTCGCTGGGCCGCTCTAGGGTTCTCAGTGCAGAGGCTCACAATGCCTGCCATTATTCAGCAGCTGTACGTGTTAACCTGGTGGCACAAGGTTGCTCCAACACCTTCCCCTCTGGTTTTTCATTACTCTAGGGGCCGACGGCAACCGCAGGCACGCTGGCCTCCTGACTGCCTGCCGCGGCCCTCGCATAGCACATCCTCCAGCCTGCGGCTCTGAACAGCCTCTGCTGAAGGAGAAAGGGCGCACCGGGCGATTGCAGAAATGAGAGGTGGCAGGCGCCTTTGCGGCCAAATTAAAAATGTTAAAAGTATCCCTCCAAGTGATGCCTTCGGCCTCTCGCGGATGGTACCAGCCCTCTAGCCCACTGCTCTCCTTGTTAAGAGCCAGGGTGATTAAGTCAATACACGTAGCCCAGCTCTGAAGCACAAGTGGGCACTGAGGCTGCTGGGCATAACCTCAGGAGTGGGTATGGAAGCGAAACAGGGCCACACACGCCACGCCTCCCTGGGACGACGTGCGCCATCCTTCTATCGCTCTCATACATTTCAAGCATACTGTATGGCTCCTGTGCAACTAGAAAGTGCTCATGTTATCTTGGTCTTGACTGCTGTGAGGTGTGCCTCTATGCCACGGCCTGTCCTCAATCCAGTGGTGGCAGCAGCAACTGTCTGAAAACGCTTCTGACGTTAGCGCAGACGCCTCGGCGGTGCCGCAGACGTGGGGGCTCTCGCGAGCCATTGTGCGGCAGAGCAGGGGCTGGCTGAGAACCCCGTTTAATTCTGTGGGGCTGTCATTCTATGAAAGGCTTACAAAGGGATAGCACAAGTGGCAGAGAAAAGCACAGATAGAACAGCTGCTGCTAGGAGAAAGACGGGGTTCCTGGTCTCCCCTGCAAGGTGAGCTGAGCACTTGCAGATCATCAAAGGGGTAGATGATGACGTACTTGGTAGAATCTCACTCACAGTTGGTCAAACTGTGGGGGCTTGTGTGGGACGCTGACAGGTCTGCTAAGGTGATGCTGCAAAGAGAGCCCTCTAGGTTGACGCTGTCAATCAAATGTGGACTCCCAACATGCCTTGGCCATCAGCTGGCAGGAGCCCCGAGCTGGCGCTCAGGGAGTACCCTCAGCTCAGGAAAGAGCAGTGATGCTTCTGCAGAGTAGGTACGCTGAAACTTTTTTTTTTTTTTTTAAATAGTATTGTGAATCAAACTTAGAATCTTCTGCTTGCTAGGCAGGCACTGTGCCACTGAGCTGTATTCTTGGTCCTAGGCTAAAGCTTTAGTGCATATTTAAGGGTGGTTAGGTGAACTGCTCACCTAATTACAGGAAATAATTTTAGGAGAGGGGGTGGGAGAGGGGCCAACAAGAGATCAATTGTCACTAAACAAACCCAGGAATATTCCAGATATATCCAAGATGTGTAGAACACGTGGTGAATATCAGTAAGAGACAGAGGAATTTCTTTTCCCAGGCCTTACCTACCTAAATTTAGTATATCTGATCAGGAAACGGGAAGATCCACAAGTCTCTTGTTACTCCTTCCCACAGACTCTGATCTGTTCTTTCACTCTTTAAGAAGGGCTGGGTCAGAATTTGAAGATCATGTTTCTCTGATGTGGTATATGGTCTTATTGAGCACTCATGAAAAAGACGTACCAAGATGCATGGCGATTCTGCTATACTTTATTCCATATCATGTTACACGGAAACAATAGTGACAGCTGACAAACCATTACATCCTTCATAATACAGCCGAGTTATAAATGGGAGCAAAAATGCAACGTTATTCCATTCTCCTTACTCTGTGTCATTTTGAAGTATAATAGCTTGTGGAATGACGGCAGCACATTTTTGAGGCACCAGTCCCATCAGAAAGTGCACAGGGGGTTGCGGGGGGGAGAGAGAGGGAAGAGAGAGAGAGGAAGAGAGAGGACAGAGGAGACAGGAGACAGGAGAGAGGAGAGAGGAGACAGGAGAGAGGAGAGAGGAAAGAGTAGACAGGAGACAGGAGACAGGAGAGAGGAGAGAGGAGAGAAGAGAGAGAGGAGGGAGGAGAGGGGAGAGAGATATTTCTACTCTGAAACAGAAACCGTAATTTTTGTATGTACCTCTTAAATATGCTGCTGTGGGAAGAGGACTAATAATAAATTGCTTACTTTAGACTTAACCCTTTTTATTTTGGTGTATATGAAAATTGCAAGGCAGTAAGATACCGTTGTCTCTGCCTACAAGTCAGTAAAGGAGATGGAAGATTGTGCAATTTGCAGCATATTCCTATGTATAAGGGGAGGCAATAATCTACCCCAGTATGTACAGCCTAAACATCCTCTTATATAACAAAAGATTACAAACCTTGTAATAGTCACAGATGAGTATTTTATATGGACGCATACCTAGGGTACTGATTACACTGGCTGCCATAGACACACCGAGGAAGGGATACTAAGAGGCCTTGCTTTCTTGCAAGCCTGAGGGGCCCCTGGGAACTTTTTTGGTTGTTCCTGGAAGTCAGAAATAGCTTTACACTCTTGCATGTCAGAGGGCAGCACCTCCTGCCCCCCACCCCCTTCCTATGTCCTCTACTTTTTTTTGCTAAGAACTGCAAACACATTGGTCTTGTTTGTCTTGCATCTTTAAGTCAATCAAACTGTATCGTTAAGAAAACAAAAATCCTTAATCTCTATTCAGAATACTATATGCAGACATAGTACAGATACAATCCCTGTGCTAGAGTATTTGTACTATTCTTATTGGCTGCCTGAATTCAAGCTATTCCTTCATATAAAAATAATCTCCCCAAAACATTCCAGTGCTCTCTCAAAAGTGTAATAAATCTGCTAATGAACACAGTCTGTATTGATTTTCATGACGGCCCTCTGGGAGGGCAGGAGAAAAAAAAGTAAGGGAGGGAGATTATGACTACAAATAGGAAAGGAAAAGACAGCAAACGGAACTTCAGATTTGCTGCATGAACAGCAAGGAGACCCATGGAGCCTCCTGAGAGGCACGACTCTGGAACAAGACAGATGTCCTCCCACTGAGTGGTGCTATGCTTTCTTTCCTAAGCCAAGTTGTCTATGACAGGGCATCCTCGATCTCTAATCACCCTCACATTCCTAATTGAAGCCTTTCAGCACTGAATATCTTCCCAATGTCAAGTTAGACACATTATTACGAATAAGATTCAATCACCAAGCTCTTGATTTAAACTTAGTGAAATACAAAAATTATGCCTTTCTCCCAAATGGAAAATTCCAAACAAATCACAAAGAAGGTTGCTTTTGATGGCGTGTAAAGTTTTTACTCTAGGAAATCCTAATGTAAGTATATGTTAAATCAAAATAGCTCTGAAGACTTCTGAGGAGTTGGAATGTATGAAAGAGGAATGAAAAATATTTCTTGGTAGCAAACAGTAAACATTCTTAGCTATGTGTCTTTTGCTATCATTAAAATCCATCAGTAGGTCAGGCCTTGCTTGGTATTTACCACAAATGCTGAATCTGGATAAGATGGGCCATGATCTTACTGTGACCCACTAACCCTGCACCCATGAGGGGTGCGGGGGCCGCTTTGTAGGTGCATTGGGTTTGACTCTAGACAAGCTTTTCCTTCACCTGGCTCTCAGAAAGCCTTTGTGACAGTGGATCAGAATTCTTAGTCTTGCGCACAAGCAGAGCAACATATTTCAAACTTGAAAGCTTTCCTTCTTCCTAATAGGAAAAGGTAAAACAGTGTGCTCAAAGCTATTACCAGGAGAGTTTCTGTCCCAGAGACCTAGGTCCAGCAAAGTTCATACAGAAGGTGAAGTTCCCTAACTGCCCCTTGCCTCAGGATTTCTGGAATTTGGCGGCAAGGGCCTCCATGGGAGCCAGCCTGACCCTGGGAACCTCCACTCTGCGCTGAAGCACCAGCCATCCCGGGTCAGCTTTACTCTCCAAGGACCCGCAGGGTCTTACACGGGAAGGTGGGCCTTTCTTTTTCCCTTTAGAGCAAGATTCCTGCACTGTTTCCACAACCTGCATTTGAATACTTGTTCCAGGAGACTGAAGTCAGGTACCCAATCGCGTCTTTCAGTCATTTCGGAATGTTTAAAGACATAATCCCAGGGTGCTTTGCTGTCACTGAGCCAGCTGCTAACTCTGGGTAATTCTGTAATTTGCATTTTCAGCAACAGTTGGCCAAGACTGCTTTTCAGGGCTCATCCAATCCTTTCCACCCAAGTTTTAAACCTTCTGCTCCTCACTCTTCTACATTTAGAACATACAAAGTATAACAGAGTAGATAGAAAAAAAAAAAATCCAAGATGATGACAAGATCCAGACTACACATAAAAAGTTATCTCTGTTTCCAGAGGTTGAAAAAACAAGCAATGAGTCCCTGTCCATGTTCTTACTGGTTGGTACTTGCTTCTTTACTTCCAACCTGCTCAGAAAACAGTTGTGCTATGAGGCTTGAAAAGGGTTAGCAGATCCCAATATCCTATATAAATATGTGCTGATTTCCAAGAAAAAAATACCTTTGCAAATGTCCTTACAGGTGAGTGACAGGTGAGGCCCACACTTCGGGAGCAGGCTGCTGGTAACAGAACAGCGGTTTACTTCCGTGAAAAACATCCTTCCTAGTGGCTGGAAA
This sequence comes from Capromys pilorides, assembly GCA_004027915.1. NCBI lineage: Eukaryota > Metazoa > Chordata > Mammalia > Rodentia > Capromyidae > Capromys > Capromys pilorides. The sequence goes on from PVKN010003587.1 coordinate 27,608, forward strand.
ATGTGTGCTGCTCTCAAAGAAAACACACATTGTTTTACGCCGCTGTGTGGCTTTCAAGTAGAGACATTACTGAAGAAGTGTGAACACCAAATGTGTTGTCTTAATGTATTTAAGACATGGCTGGTGAAAGCATTAAAACCTTTACAGAGGCGCTGCACTGCAGAGGGAAATCAAATAAAATCAAACACAAAAGACTGAAAAGAATACATGCCATGTATCAGTAAGCAAAGCTTAATCTTCACATAGTTCTTGGAAATCACAAGGTATCCAAATGCGTGCAAGGTTTTAAATAAATTGCAGAGAAAACAGGGTCTTGCCAGCTTCAATTTTCTTGTAAGTGAAATCCACCACAGGGAGTGAAAGGAAACTGATCCATGATTCTCTGCATTATTGGCCACTTCATTAATGTTTTTTTTTTTTCTTCCCAGAATGATGACAACTTAATCCTGGAAGGAGGAAAAGAGAAAATTGTTATATATATACATATATGTATAAAAAACTTACATCATTCAATTTCCCTAAATTCTGTTAGACATCAAAATTGCTCAGGCCTAAGTGAGCTCACCGGTGTTCTCCACGCCACTCCAAGCACAGCTATTGAACGTAGAACAGTTCCCGTACCCAAAACAACTTTAACTATATGATAAGCAAATTTTCTAATTGATTCCTTTAAAATAACTGAAATCTATGAATTCAAATGGTCTCATTTCCTCTTGGATTATTTAGAGAGAAAGAAACTCAGCAAATTTTCTTCACCAAATCATTAGTAGTAATACTGGTATTAATTAAGTGCCTGCAGCATCATGCAGACCATTAAAAAGATGTATCATTGCGTTCACTTTTTATATGCATGAAATAGAAAAATGGATCACAAACGTGCTTTGAAAGAACAGCGATCTATAATACCTTGATTGCTTCATGTCAGTTATTTTAGTCTCTGCAGAGTAAAAATTGGCCAGCACGATCTGAATGGGCAGACCCTCCCTAGCATCCTGCACAGCACTCTACACTTCTAATGATGTCTACCAACAGTTTGTTAACTACTTACAGGTGGGTGATTCAGACGGCAAAAAGGACTGTTTGCTCTGCACCTTTCTACCTCTCTTAATGGTCCTTATGTATCTTCACTGAACCTCTAGGATGGGAAAAGATGTCTGGCTAAGTAAAATGTGGAATTTCTAGGTTCAAGTTCCAAAGCTGAAAGAATTGATCCATGAACCTCACACAGCCTGGAACCCACTCATCAACTAAGTTTAGAAGCATGATCCTAGGTTTAAAGCAGGCCAGCCTGCTTGTCCACCTCTAGGGCACTGTATTGGCATCCTTCTGACACACCAGAACCCTTGGACAGAGTCTGATATAAGCTTTGACCTTTTTGTTTTGGTGACTTCTCAGTGCAATTGTCCCCAGGCTATAAATTAACCACCTCACCCTACATGGCAGTGACCTAGTAAAACTCTGACCAAGAAAGAAAAAATTTCCAACCTTATAAACAAGGAATGATCTAAATATATGGGGAATGCTTAAGATAAAAAAAAAATTGTTACACTAAAAGACAGACTGCCACGAGTTCCTCTTAATATTTTTCCTCTTACACTGAGCACTCTTATCCCATGTTCTTGCCATTTTCTGAAGCAGTTCTGAAAGTCTTCTTTCCTGAGGGTCTTCATAAGGTGTGATTAACTAACACAATGGTTGCTGCTGCCAAGGGCCGTCCAATGCAAAGGCACGCTTGCTAAAGCACACGGGCATGGTGTCCCCATCCACCTTATCCAGCACACTGGTGCCATGCAACTTGAAACCAAAATGGCCAGACATGATCAATGCCTTGAATCAATTTAGGTCATTAAGGAAGTCACAACAGTGCAGCTGCAGACACGGACAGTAGCAGAACTTCTTAAGTTCCAGAGAGTGACAAGACCCACAGAATAAGTGTGCCTGATATGATATAGGGTAGTATTTTGAGGGAGATTAACGAAAACATGCCTTTTAGTGTAAAATTTTAAAATTATTTAACATTTAGTATATTTTTTGATCATACCAAGCACATTTAAAAACTGTAAAAAATAGTATTGTATCTCTATTCATCTCCTCTATTTACCGCGATAGTTTTTCAGTACGTTCACCTTCCTTTTGTTTTTCTTAAATTGAGGTGAAATTCATATAATATGAAATTAACAATTTCAAAGAGTTTAATTTAATGGCATTTACTGCATTTCATAATGTTATACAGCCACTGTCTCCAGTTTCAAAGCATTTTCATCAACCTCAAAGAAGACTCCGTACTCCTTAGGTTGTCACCCTCCCTTCTCCCCCTGTGCCATCTCTGGGCCACCACTCACTCGCTTCCTGATTCCATGGCTCTACCTACTCTGGGTATTTCCTGTAAATGGAGTCACACAACACGTGGCCTGCTGTGCCCGACTGCTTTCACTTAGCATAATGGTTCTGAAGCTCACGCATGTTGTAGTGCACATCGGTACTTCGTTACTGTATGGGGCAGAATACTGGATTTTGTTTATCCCAAGTCATCGGTTAATGTGTACGTGGGCTGGCTGGGACTCTCCTGGTACTGTGAACAGTGCTGCAGGGAACATTGACGTACAAGTGTTTCCTCCAATGTGCGCTTCCAACTCTTTTGGGTATATATGGAGGAGTGGAATTTCTGGCTTCCAAGGCAATTCTGTGCTTGACCTTTTGAGTAACTTTTCTACAGTGGCTGTACCATTTTATATTCCTGACAGCAACATAGAAGGGTTCCACATCTTCGTCATCCCCTGCTGTTTTACTTTCTTTCCCCTGCTTGTTTTTAAATTTTACCCACAGTCGTGTGGTGAGGTGCCTTGCATTTGATTTGTATCGGTTTGCATTTCCCTATGATTAGTGATGGCAACCATTTTCTCATGTTTATTTGTCGTATGAACATCTTTTCTTCAGAAGTATTTCAAAATTGGGTTGCTTTGTCATCGTTCAATGGTAGTTCTTTGTGCATTCTGGAGATTAATTCCTAATCTCAAATACATGATTGGCAAGTTTTTCTCCAATTCCATGGATGGACTTTTTATTCTGTTGAGTGTGTCCTTTGATACACACAAGCTTTAAATTTACTTATTTATTTAAAATTTATTTTTATTTATTTTTGTGGCTGGCTCAGCCTGCCGTGAGGGTGGCGCTGGCACAGCATGTGGTGCTGGGGATCGACCTGTGGTCCCTGAGGTTGCCTAAGCTTTTCCTAAGTAGGTGCTTTAGACCGCTGAACCGTCTCGCCAGCCCCAAATTTAATGAAGTATAATTTATACATTTTTCTTTTATTGCTTGTACTTTTGGTATTGTACCTAGCAATCCATTGTGAAATCCAAGGTTATAAAGACTTACATTTTCTTCTATGAGTTTTATAGTTTCCACCTTCACATTTAGACCCTCGATGTATTTTAAGTTAATTTTTGTACATGGTAAGAGGTAGTATGGCCTCTGTCCTCAGTAACTGGGTGAAGTGTAAATAAAAGTCCCCCCACATTTCTGGACATGGATAGATGCCACCCATAAGTGTTTGCCACTGGAGTACTGTTTCTGTCACATTTGTCCACTGTCATCTCCATCCAATTTCCAAGGCGAGCACTGACCTTGGGATTTTATTACTTAGATGATAAAGATGTGCTTATTACCCATGTAGCTTAAACAGAAATTAAGATTTTGGCTCTGCCAGGAGGCCTGGCCAGCACAGAAAGGGTGGTGGTGGTGGTGGGGGGGGTTCCTTGGCACCTACTTGCCTAGGCATGGAGTTCCTACGACTAAGAGCAGATGATACTGTCTTTGCTCAGCTCTCCTCCCCTCTAGTACTTTAATCATCAGAACGAAGATCTGGCTCCCCAGGTGACCTCCTGAACTAGGGACTTTATTTAGTCCTTCTGAGCTACTTTCTCAGGAAGCAAGTGAGGGTGCAGGTGGCACTATTATGTATTATAGTAAGTTTGTTTTTGTTGCCTGATGTGTTCCCTTGAGGACAGCTCAGGTTGGCTTTGAGCAATCAGGGGTTCTTGAATGAACAAGAAAAGGAAAAGGTAGGACTGAAAGCTGGAGAATGCAGGAGCAGTTCCCTTACAGCATGCTGACTGAGGGCGAACCCTGCCCCTGTCCTCTTCCTTGCTGACACAATGGCTGACACAAAGCTGCTGCCTCAGCAGTGACACTGTACCAGGGACAGAGCAGGACACCCGCGGATAACACTGCGTATCAAGAATGAGGATTAAGACTCACTTCTTTGTGTGGACCAGAACAATGTTTTCAATATTCCATGATATTAGGGCTGGGGAGACAGCTCAGTGGACCATGTGTCTTCCTGGCAAGCATAAGGACCTGGGTTCAACTCCCAGTACTGCATACTGTGCTGGCTACCAAAACTGGGTGTGGTGGCATGTGCCTGTAACCCTAGCACTGGGGAGGCTGAGACTGGACGACCACTATAAGTTCAAGCTACACATCCCTATATAAACAAACAAACAAACAAAAACAAAAACAAAACCCACAATATTCTAATTGAAAGGGAAGACTTGATTTCTAATATATTTGATTTCATATAACAATAAACTATGATGTCCTCACAATCAATAGCCTGTATGTTCCTATCCTGTTAGGTTCATCTAAGACATTTTTAATCACTGATGGATGTTTACCTTTCCTTCTGCACTGATTCTTTGCGTATAATCTCTGGGAGAATCACAAATACCTAACCTAGGGTGTAAGCATAATTGGATAATAAGGGATGATGCATAATAACAATAATTGGATAATAAATTGTGAATGCAGTGATTATGGTAACTTCATTACTTAGGTTTGGCTTCTGAAATTCAGTGGCAGAAGCCAATAAAAAAGAAAACAGGGGACATGCCGGTGATGGTAGGAGCTCCATTTCTGCGAGGTCACTTTGAAGATTCTGCGTGGTGCCGCCACCCTGCCTGCTGCTGTTCACCAGAGCATGCGATGTCCCTTCTCCTACCCTGAGCAGCATCAGTTTTGAGTTTTAACAAGGACATATAAGGTAGGTCAGCTTATTGCTAGAAAAAAAATACAAATCCAAATATAATCATGCATTTGAGGGGTGGAGCTTAGGCGGAAGGCAAGGAGGTATGTTACTATCATAGCGAAGTAAAATACAGTATCGTGTAAATCCTTCCCTTACATTTGATAGATAAAACATATTGCATGCATATTACAAATGAAGGATGAATATGAATTATAAGCTCAACGACGTGGACATTTGCTCACAGCTATATAAATCAGAAGACTCATGGATGCCATTTTTATCTTGCTTTCAGCTTTTACAATGCTCTTTTTCTAGAAATGAATTGTTTTAAACAAGAAATTGGATTCAATTGATAAAATCCTTATTCAAAAAACTATCTACATAGAGCTTCTCAGCTATAAATATTAATTAATTGGATTGCCGATACCCATAATGCAACTTTGTTCTGACCCATGTGCCCTATGAACTAGATATTTTTTGGATTCAATTTTCTTAAAACCAACTGTCAGCATCATGTGATGGAGGAGATGAAAAATGAAAATGAGCAGTCCCGCTGTGCAGGTGGGTGACCTGTGGGAGACGGTCTGCCTGGTAGGATTTTTACACGAACCATCAGACACAGACCAATTGATTAGATCATCTCATACCCGCCACCAACTAGGCTCAAGAGACTAATTAGAGAGAGTACTGCCTGCGCAGGCACCCCATTGACACCTAATTTGCTCAGCCAAAGCCTTTGGGGAAAATGTATTATCTCTGCAGCTGCACTTCATGCATTTCTGATTTGAGGCATAAGGAAGGAGTGCTTCATCATTCTTTTGAGCAAACTGAATGTACAAGCCCTTAAGTGCTAAATGCAAGCAAACAGACCAAATTAAAACTGGGCCAGTCTCTTTCTAATTCCCTCTGTGCTCTCCAATAAATCTTTGTGTGTACACACCCCTATGCCCACGCATGCAGCTTACGTGCCAGAGGGAGGGGGCAACCTAGCCCAGGACCTGGCTCGGTGTTCCGAAGTGACCGGATGGCCTGTGTTGCACACTGTCCTATTTACCCTCATGAAGGGTCTCTGTTTATTTTATTGCTTTTTTTCGCCTGCTCACTGCCCCTCCTCAGCGTATTCTCTCTCTCTTTTTTCTAACTACAGGAAGACTGGCACATTTTTCCCCGCTCTAAGCTTCACTGGAGAGAAGTAATTATTTTGGTTCCAAATTAAAACAACTGTAGGTTTTCCTTTCATCACTTAAATTGTGAGCAGGATATTCTCCAGGATGTTATGTGAGGCTGCAGGGTAATCCGCTCATTTCTATTTCAGAGACTGCTTTGTAAAGAAGTCCCTGCCTAACACAGAGGAGAAAAACACTGAAATTTGACAGAAGGAAGCTACTTCACAGCAGTAAATACAGGACAGAATCATGAAACAATAGGTTTTCTTCGAGGAAAAAAAGAAGACCATTTGACCAAGTTTAGCTGTATTTATTTCTAACCCAGAGTAAAACCAGCTCAAGTGTAGCATTCACAGTACTGGTCCACAGAAGCATTTAAAGATAGGGACGAAATTAGATGCTTCCAACAAGGAAATGAAATTAAATAATACCAGGAACATGAAAAGATTAGGGTAACTTCATGTCAAATCTAGAAGAAACAGGGAATAGATTTCCATACTGTTGAAATAAAAGAGAAAAGCAACCTACACAGGATTTGCCAGGGTGGTGCTGGTCAGTGGCTGTCCTCATTTTATGTCTGTCTGCCCACATGTTAGATGCATTAGTTTAACCATATGTTTGGTAAATTATGTTTCTGCTTTGTAATTTCTCATACATACCCTATATAGTCTTAAGAATTCAATGAAGAATTATAAAAATCATTTACCCACTTGGTTTCTTTGTCTTTTTTTTTTTTTTTCTTTTTTATAGTACCAGAGATTGAACTCAGAATCTTGTGCTTGCTAGGCAAGCACTTATTCCACTGGGCTATCATCTCCCTGGGCCCCATTTGTTTTCTTAACAGTATTAAAAATTGAACCTGTTTGGGCATTTAGTCAGTCAATGGATTCCATGGGCTATGAGAGAAATCTCTTTCTGAAGATACGTGGAGAGTGGTTGTGGATGAAAAGTTAGAAATGTCAGAAAACCTTGACTTTTACCAAAATGAGTAACCATCTGCCGCCTCTTCTGATTTTACAGAGACCAGGGCCCAAAGGCTTCTGTTCCCTTAAGTTACCATTGCAACAGGTTTCATGAAGTACTCAGAAAAATAAACCACGCTCTAAGGCTCTGTGACTTTGATTTGTTTTGGTTGAAATACTAAGACAAAGAAAATAAATAATTGTAGTAATTAACCCTCAAGTACAGTTTGCTATTGCAGAAAACTCCACAAATAATAAGTTGCAAATCTCATAGCACCTAAGCAAGCTCAAATATTATACACACATATATACATGATCATATATGTATATGTACACATGTCCACATTAACACATATCACATCCATATCCTCATTTGCCTATATACAACATGGCCAACTCTGCCACTGTAGATTATATATCTGTGTTGGTCTCAAAATGGTAAGTTTTAGATTTCATATTGAATTCAGAAAACCTGGGGACAGTTTAATTTAGTAACTTTTCTAACTGAGATTAATTCTGCTATGGTCTTCTTTTGGAATATCCAAAATCTGCATTTTCCAGTCTCTCTGGCATTGAACTAAAGGGTGTGTGTGTGTGTTGGGTGTAGTCTGAAAAGGAGGAAGTAGAAAAGTAGTTAAAACTACTTTTCTAACTTATTTCTGATTAAAATCACGCTTCACCCTTCCAGAAGAGAACCTATCTTGGAGACTAGCAGACAAGATAATATTAATTAAAATGAGCACAGAGATAGACAGGCTTTGTTTTCAGCTTACCAGAAGGTCCCTCATTCAAAATAGCCCAAATGCTTTAAGTTGAAAGCTGTTTGGTAACATCCATATGGACGCTCAATGCACTAATTGCAGCAACTTTGCACATTTAAAGCTTCATACCAAAGTGGTTATTTTAATTAAAAATTTGCCGGCAAAGCTGTAAGTCTAACATTTCAAAACAAAGTATTACTCACAGGAGGAGATGGACTTAACATACCATTTTAATAATCATCATTATCAATGAACACTTATTGAGATCCTCATTAAAAAGTAGTCATTATATGATATGTAATTAGCCTTGACTGAAAAGAATGCTGTATTTTAATGGTGTGACTGTTTATTAAATCAGATTTATGCAAATGTGCAATGCTGGTCATATTTTAGAAATATATGGATAAAGATGGCAGTTCTGGGGCACTTCCTGCCTTTGTAAGCACCAAGAGAATGCAGGGAAATTCCTGATCTAGGTCTTCACAGAATCACAAGTCATTTTTAATTGTTCTTTAAAAAACATGTATGTGATTTTTGTTAAAAATCATACATATAGTCACCTACAGAGAAAACATTTTCTCAGGCTTTCATAGACAGCAAACTGGTCAAGTAATGGCCGTGACTCATTCCAGCCAAATGACACTGACAAAAGTTCTACAAAACACTGTACACGGTTTCAGGATAAATCCTGAGGGGATTTGACTGACCTTGTCAGACACAAAAGTTACATGTTTTGTTATATAGGTCTTGCTTTAACTTGGGCTTAACCACCCAGCAGAAAAGTTTAACCATGAGGTATAAAAAGTAAAGCAATATTAATATGCTGAGCTATAAAATGCCCAAGTCACCAGCTTCCGACATTGCCAGTTCTGCTGATAACCCATTACTATTATGGAATATTGGACTATACATACAAGAACTTGCTCTTAGTTCAATGAGAAGAAATACTTATACTAATAGTGTTTAGAAAAGTTACCATGTCTGCATCTTGTACTCTGAACAACTACTATGAAGACAACAATATGCATTGTAAAAAAAAG
>PVKN010003588.1:0-36544 GCA_004027915.1 Capromys pilorides
GGGAGGGAGGGAGGAAGAGAAGAGAAGAGAAGAGAAGAGAAGAGAAGAGAAGAGAAGAGAAGAGAAGAGAAGAGAAGAGAAGAGAAGAGAAGAGGCTCTATCCCCGGAACCTCATGCCCAGCAGGCCCTGCCCCAGGGTGCGCTAAACTAGGCACCAGGACTGGGCGGGGTGGTGCACACTTTTAATCCCAGCACTGGGGAGGCTGAAAACAGGACAGTTACTATGGAGCTGTGTAGTGAGGCCTTGTACCAAATACATTAAAAGGGGGGGGAGAGGGAAGGGGATGGTAAAGTTGAAAATAAGGTTTTGAAATAAAATAAAAATAAAAAGTTGAAAATAAAATTGTAGATGGGAATGTATAAAAATATTTAGTTTAACACAAATCTATCGCTTCTGATAGGACTAGAAAATGCCTAAGTTGACTTTAGAATAAATAAATAAACAAACAAACTGACTTCAGGATTTCCAGTTTGCTTTTAAGTACAGGATCTACAGGGTTTCACTACACAGACTGGACTTGTAGTGATCCTCCTGCTCTCAGCCTCCCAAGCTCCAGGATTACAGGCACATGCCACCATGTCCAGTCTCAGCTGCATCGCAGTGCACCCCAGAGGCAGAGCTGCCAGGGCACAATGGGGATCAAACCCCTTCCTTGCACCTGCCTACACAGGCACTTGAGTCTATTGAGCTATCAGATAGGCCAGCCCTTCCAGTTTGCTTTTTTAAATAACCCACTCTCTTATCCAGTGAACTATGTAGAACCCATATCCCTTCTCATTCCTTCTGCAAAAGCTAACAGATAACAGCTTGACTTTAAATAGATTACCCAGAGTCATCAAACTAAACCAATAGCAAATCCAATAAAATAACAATGAAAAAGTATAAACACACAAAGCATTATCATAAATGGTATTCATTGTCAAAGTTCTCCCTTGAAGAAAAAAATCCGACTTTTTCCCTAACAGTCTTCAGAGATACTGTCCTACACCTGCCTTTGCATGTTGGAAAACTGGTCAAGAAACGTAGGAACAATGCAAGCACACTAACCTATCATGTTTTTGTAGCTATCTCTGCAGTACTGGAGAGCAAACCACTGCCATGATATTGCTACATCCCTGCCCTTTTTTTTTTTTTCCTTAATTTTGAGCAAGGGTCTTGCTAAATTTCTAAATGGTCCAAGCTGGGCTCAAAACTCACCATCCTCCAGCCTCAGCCTCCCAGCGCGACTGTGTCGCAGGTGTGCATCACCATGTCTGGCTTATTGTGTTCTTAAACATGCCAAAGAAGTTTCTTGTTCTACACCTTCTGTTTTGTAACTCAGTAATAATACAAGTAAAACAGAAGTCCCACGTCTACAAAGTTTTCCCTGGGCAACATCCTGCACTTAGCTGGGATTTTCTGCCACCCACTCCTAAGGCCACAGCCTGGACCTGCTCTGTCTCAACACATTCCCACTGCCTTTGACCACTACTGCTACCAACGGATCTAATCATTTCTATGGGTGTTTTTACTAACAAACTTAAATCAGACTCACCCAGCAGGCAGCAGTGAAACCTATGAATCTCAGCCCCCATTGTGAGCATGTTAAATTCGGCCCCACCCTACCAAGTCGGCCTCTTAGGCACCTCCCAGCCACACTCCCCTCTGCTGGCCCAGGACCCCACAACACGCATGTGCACATACACACATCCTCACACCTTGCTTCCTGCCATCTCCGGCCAAGCCCTCCACCTGCTGCCTCTGCTGACACAGCCACACCCCAGGACCCCTGCAGGGCCAGCTTCCCACAGCACCTTCACATGGGTGATTCCCACACTCATCTCCACCACTGCCCATCTTCCCAGAGTGGCAGATGTGAATTCAGCCATCTGATGGTCCTGTGAAACCCATGGGTCACTGTGTCCTCACACCACTGTCCCTCCCAGGTTCACTGTTACTACAAGGCATCTCAGGAGTTATCCTAGTTAAAATCCTGCAGTGGCTCTCATAAAATACAGTTCATACCCAAAGCCCTCAGAGCAAACACTGGTCCCCAAATACACCACTGGCCCCTGGGATCCTCAACTCCCCACCCACACCTCACGCTCCATTGCACTGAAAGGTATGCGCTGTGAGCACAGACTGCGGAATGCTCTCACCCAATTCATGCCGCTCCCTTAGCCACAAGACCCCTCTCTCTCAGTCACCATCGAACTAAGTCCTACTTGTTGTCAGAAAGTCCCATCCTGACCACCCTTCTCACCTGGACAAGAGACCGGGGTCTACGATTGCCTAGCTGCCCATCACGACACCTGTCACACCGAGGTGACATCCCTTGTGCTCACGTCTCTCTCCTTCTGGGTGATGGCTTCCCCCTAGTGCTGCTTCTTATCATCCCTGTCCCTACAGCCATCACACTACTAGCTCCAGGTGAACACACATCTTCAGCAACACAGACAGTAAGGGAAGAGGAACCTCATTCCCCTGTTGTGATCACTGCAGACTGTTCTAGAGAGGAACACTTGATTATTCATTCCACCTCTGTGTCAGAGTCACATGAAACCTGACTTTTACTAATCTGTAATAACATACTTGAACAATCAAAACTGAACAGTCTCCTCAGAAACACCTTGGAAGAGGGATTTGCTATTTCTCTTATACTGGATTCAAATCAGTAAACAAATATTTCTCAAAAGAGCAAAATAGCCAAATAATTAAGGGATTTGTTGTTTTTTAACAACTAATCCTTTCAAAGTTCTAGTTTCATTTTCCCTTGACTTCTGTGTTTTCTTTTGAATACAGCAATTTGTCCTAAAAAAGAACTTGTTATTAAGTAGATCCTTTTGATCACATTTCATTTTATATGCACACGAATTTCCTAATAATATAAGCTCTCGTCAGACATCCTGGTGAACCTGGGAGGCTGAGGCCGGAGGATCCTTGGGGAGTTCCAGACCAGCCTGGGCTACAAAGTGAGTTCAAGGCCAGCCTGATCTGCAGTGTGAGATCCTGTCTCAAACAGACTAAGAAAAAAGAAAAACCTAGTAAGTTATGATATCATCCCACTGATTTCACCCTGTGCTTTACTTTCTTACAGTTTCATAACACTGAGGAAATATGCAGGACAAAATGTAAATGTAAACTTAAATCTAATTACAAACATGATCAAGGAATATGACACACTCATTAATTCTTAAGAGATCTTTCTAAATATGCAAACCTGCTTTAGGGTTTTTTCCCTCATATACATTCTTCTTTTGTCTGTGGAGTATTATTATCCCCATTTTTACAGTCTATAAAATTAGGGCTTGAAAATTTAAACTACCTGTCCAACATGTAGACATGTGTTTTCATTCTCGGGCTATCTGCTCTAGAACACGATTTCATAGCATCAGGCTATCCCACCTCTTCTCAAAAGAAGAGATGACGGTTATAAAATGAGTCTTTCATTAGGATCAAAGAAAGCAGAGTTGAAAGTTTTAAAAAAACTAAACAAAATCCACAAATAACTCTAGAATCCTAACGTTCCACAGGTAAATAAAAGGTTGCATTGGTAAAATAAACTCACAATGTTGGTGAGAAATCTTCCTTATCTACACTGTAACAACCATGGTGACGACTACCTAGAATAAACACCCTTTGTTCACCAGTTTATCTACACTGTACTCTACCATTCAGGTCCCCTATTCTGTTCCTTAGTAACAAGGTATCACCCAGGAGTGAGGAACAGGAAGGTAGAACTAGGAATCCAATTCCCTCCACCCCAAGCTCACACCTCCTTCTCAATTAACTTACAACCCAGGAGCTCACTGTTCTTCTGGAGGAGAAGCCCACCCACATGAAAGCTCTCCAGGACCCAAGACAGTGCCCACCAGACCCTGAAAGATGCTTCTGAGCCACCCAAAAGGAGCCCTGTACAGGTCTCCTACAGTCGGTGAAGAAGGACTCACACCTCCTGCCCAGGAGCAAAAGTGGCAGATGAGGCTACCTGCATACATGAGGGGTGCATCAGGGGAACCTCATGCTAGTTCTGACTGTTCCAGTCACTCCTACCCCTCTGAGGTCCTGCCATCTGAGGTTTTCGATATAAAAAGTAGTTGCTCCACAATGAAAGGGTCCATGCTTGCTAGCATGCTCAAAGCCCCATGTGTGAGCTTCAGCACTGCCAAAACAACAACAAAAACAAACATACGTACACACATAAGAGAAACACACATACACATACACACACACACACACACAAATCCTAGTGAGTTCCATGGTACTCTAAGATAGGCAGAGATTCCTGGTATGGCTTCCGCTGAACTAAATCTATTCTTTAATTCCTCAGGCCACTGTAGGCAGATGATTAAGGAAAAAAAAAAAATGTCTTGCCTGTCTTTTGACTGGCATTTTTGTAAAGTTCTTTTATATTATCCAACAGTACAAATCCTTAGTGTTTCTCTCTTGCATAAAGAAAACACTCATAGTTTTAAGAAAGGTAAATATTTAATTCTGGGGAAATACTTTAGCCTCTTTACATTTTTACGATAATGTGAAACACAAAAACAATCCTATTTCCTCAACCCTCATTCTTCCCTTTCCCCTCTGAGTTGTATAAGAAAACATTTCCAGACAGACAACACAACACCATTTCGGTGTCTGGATGTTGCCACTAGAGACACAGACATGTACCAGTGATAAGAAGGCAACACAATGTTACATATGCTAGACAAAGTGATAGACAATTACATGGGGCCTCAGTGAGACTTCTTCCAGAGCTATTACAGCCCCTCATGGCAGGATGACTGGCACAGTACCCATCAAGTCTCTGGCATCCTAAAACAGACTGTCCTGTGGAACATTCAACAGCAGTGGAAATGTTCTCTCATATGTCCCATGGGTGGCCCTGGGGGAGGGCTTGCAACTGGGCAATTGTGAATGAGGAACTCAATTTTGTTCACATCATTTTACTTCAATTCAAGCTTCAGTGGCCAGTGACTGCTGTATTGGGTGGCACTGTCCTAAAAGGCCCTTAGCTTTTCAGTGTTTGGCCATCACCTTTTCACAATAGAAAATTAAGGTTCCTGGAGCCTCTGGAGTAGGTCCTTCTACTTCACATCTTGAATAAGTTCTGTCACAGAGTACACATGATCTCTTTCTCTCTCTCTCTCTCTTCCCTCCCTCCATCCCTCCCCACCCCCATGTTCACAGAAAGTGGTTCGCCACAGTATGACACTACTCTGAAAACTATCCACCTGCAGCATCACCCACTAAAGAAGTTCTTTATGCAAACAGAACACATTAAAGCTACTATCCATTCTAAATAAAGTGTTCTGGGGGGGGGGGGGACACCATAAGAATTAAGCCTGTAATAAAAATATTTTAATCGCACACAAGAATGATTTTCTAACACTCCAAGGCTGACGATCTCACACAAGGTCCTAGGGACTGAGGACAGTAAAAAACATCTTCAGCTGTCGCTTCCCCAGCCATAACATGAACTGTTTATACCTAGTTCTGCCCTCTATTGAGAAAACCTAGGATTACCTGGAAGTTCACTTACTCTTGAATTCGGTTACTGATTTAATCAACATTTCATGAGCAAGCAGCACATATCAAGTACAGAGATGAGCATAAAAATTTGAAATTGAGGGACACAGTTCTGTCTTCCATTCTTCACTTTGGCACTCCTCTTGGGAGGAAAGATAAATAGAGTAAAATCCAGCACGGTGAGCATACTGTGAGACCAGAGGATGACAGAACACTCTGAACAGATGCCTCACCTGTCCTGGGAGAGCTGGGGAGGGAAGAGATGACCCCTGAACTGTGTCCTCAGAATGAGCAGCAGTTACTAAGGCAAAAGCAGGGAAGGCAGCATTCCAAGCAGTATGGCTAACAAAGCAGCCGAAAGGGCCTGGCATGTCCAGGAACAGGGCAGGAAGTGTTGTTCAGGTATTAAGTTGAAGTCAAGGAAGGAATGGTGGGGGAGAGGTCAAAGTACCACCAACCACCAGGAGGAGAGCCAGGTGAGCCCTCCACGTGGCCCGGCGTTTGATTCACGTACAGTAAGGTGTCACCACGGGTCTTCAGCCAGGCAGAGACCCTGCCAGTGCAGCGAGGCTGGGCAGCAGCATATGCAGGGAAGGTTGGCAGAGACAAAACCAAAGAAAGAGATGTGGCTTGGTGCCCAAAAGCACACAGGCCATGATGGCGGGAATCAAGAAGAGGGAAATCCTCCAAATTTCCCAAACTAGAGAACGATCTATAATTAAAAACCAACCACACTGGGTGACTACATGGATGTAAGAGTCAGAGAAAACAGGCCTGGAAGCCGACTCCCAGGCTCGATGACTCGGCGGACGGGGTAACCGAAAAAGAACACCAGCAGGAGTCGTGGACACCACAAACACATCACAGCACAACTCCTAAGAACCCTTCTGAGGCACTTAGTACTTTTATCCCCATTTTAAAGTCACCCAGGCTTGGGAATGAAATGACTCAAACCGAGTTCTAATGCCAAAGCCTAAGTTTTTTTAAATGGCTTAACACAACACAATAAACTTTTAATAGTTCACTTTATTTAATTAATCTATGCTTGTAATGCATGCGGTGTGCAATCATCCCAGAGCATGATCACACGTGTACAACACAGCTCGTTTGTTTTTAACCCCCTTCTCCAGCCTCCGGTCCTCTTCCTGGTTCCCCATCATCTTCCTCATACCTGTTGATACCACTTGTGCTGGCACAAGTAATGGCTTATAATGCTTACAGTGGTTTGTGTTATTAGGTTCTTGTACTTGACATGCTTTTACTCCTCCATCTCCCCTTCCCTTTTCCCTTAACCCTTTGCTTATTTCCCAGACCCTTTCTTTTTTTTCTTTTCTTTGTTTCTCTCTTTTTTTTTTTTTTTAATTTTAGGGAAGAGTCTACGGGATCTACAGGGTCTCACTACTAGATCGGACTCGTAGTGATCCACCTGTTTACAGCCTCCCTAGAGCTGGGATTACAAGAGGGCGCCACCATGCCCAGTCTCAATTGCTGTCTGAGGGCGCCTTGGGGGCATGGCCCGCAAAGCCGGCCCAGGGATAGAACCAATTAGCTTAACTATTTGGCTAGCCCTATCTATGTTCAGTTCTTTGAGAATCCTCCATCCCAATTTCTACAAAGACTGTACTATTTTGCATTCCCACCAACAATGAAGGAGGGTTCCTTTCTCTCCACAGCCCCACCAGCACTTGTGATTACTTGATTTCCTAATGACTGCCATTCTTTCCAGAGCAAGATGGAATCTTAGTGTTGTTTTCATTTGCATTTTTCTAATCCAAAGCCCAAATCTTAACCACTGCACAATAAATTCTCTAAACACAGCAGAAAGGGATTTCTCTCCCCCCCAACACCCAAGAACTCCCCAAACACCTAAATGGTCAAAATAGCGTGAATGCTGTGGCTATGTATCTTGACTCTTTCTACATAAGCCTGTGAACTGAGACAAAAATCAACTAATCCTCAGAATACGTCAGTGGCAAAGCCAAACTCAGCCTATAAAAAGCCTTCAGGCTTTCAGCTCTCAAAACCCACAGAAACCTGGCAGAAGAGAATCCCAATTGCTAAAGGAACTGGGATTCTGATCAGTAGAGTTTAAGTATGAGCTCAAAACCAGGGATCACAAGCAACACTGGACTATGAAACAAAGCAAGGATAAAACGAATAGTAGTTCTCCTGCCTTGATGAAACCGACAGGACAACCACTTGGGACAGCAATAATGGAAGTATGTGAATCCTTTCCCCAGGCCCCACTGACAAGACCAGGCAGCCTACAAAACAATAGAAACACCAAGGTCACCCTCCTGCCCCTGCCCCTGCCCCTCTACTGCCCTCCCACTTCCTCTCACTCTGGGTGAGCTGTGCTCTTTCGCTGAAGGAATATCAAGGGCTGAGTCGCTCTGACTAGCAGTTCCTGCTCTTCAGGTTCTCCGGATGCTTTAAAAGGGTGTCAGTGTGGTAGGGGAAGATGACCTGACCTCCCTCCCGGCAGGCTGTTCTCCAGGCTTCCACCCCTGGTGAATCACTTGTCAGTTTCCATCATGCCTGAGAAGATCTATGAATAGAGGAGACTTGATAGCAGTCTCCTGGGCCAGAGGACCCTGCTCTTACAAATGACCCTTGTCAATCCAGATGAGATTATGTAGGAGGTGGACATCGCCCAGAGTCCAGGTTGGCAAGAGCGGGCAAGTGGCAAAAATTAAAATCATAACAGAGCAATACTAAGAAGACTGGTCCTGAAAAGCATCATTCCAAGAAACGAATTCAAAACCCAACCAGGAAGCACCCTGTAAGTCAAGGCAGTAGTAATGAAGAGCTATTAATCCTGAACATGAAACTAGGAAATGTTCCTTTAGGATCATTTACTGTGTATTTTTAACAAAAATAAATAAATAAAATAAGATCAGTTTTGGTTAACAGTACTTAAATATTTACTTGATAATCCTTTTTTAAGGAGCAAGGAGATAGCTCAGCAGCATAAGCACCTGCCTGGCAAGTACCAGGTGCTAAATTTAATCCCTGGTACAAAAAAAAAAGTCCTTTTTTTAAGAACAGTTCTCGCAGACGGCAAAATGGTTCAGTGGTCTGAAGCACCTGCTTAGGAAAGCTTAGGCAACTGCAGGGACCACAGTTCAATCCCCAGCACCACACTGCACTAGCCCCACCCCCAGGGTAGGCTGAGCCAACCATAATAAAAAAAAATAAAAGTAAAAATAAAAAGAACAGTTCTACACTTGATCAAGGCGCTATATTAAGATATTAGCTTAAGAACAGATCTTAAGTCTTCCACCAGTAACAAAACAATTACCAGACTTTGCCCTCGTGAATCTGTCTGAGACACTACTGCAGATCACACCATCCCGTCCCGCAAGCCGTTAAGTTTCTAAAACGTTATAAAGATCAGGGTTAGTCCAGCTATCAGGTAAGTCCAGCAAAAAAACAGGTATGAAGAAGCAGGCAATAACAACAGAAAAACACAAGAAAATCTAGATAAAAATAGTAAGAAATAATAAAGCTCAGTATCCATAGTGCTCAGTGATATAACAAAACAAGATCTGCATAGAAAAGCAATAGCTTTGGTAGAAAACAAGTTAAGATGACCCAGTGTAGTGTGGGCCTAAGACAGGTTATAAGATGCAAACACACCATTTTATTATAAATACATTACTGGCTTTATGAAATCAATCTACTCTTCACTTCTAATCTTCTAAATTTCTTAAAGTGGAAATCATATGTAAACACGTGTTTAACTCCGGGATTTTTATGCAGACATTTACTTATTAGTGAGATCTCTGAGTGCCTCTATCTGCGGGAAAAATGTGCTAAGCATTGTGGGTACCAAGACATACTTGTCCTCAGAATTGACACTCTAATGAGGAAGGCAGAAAGAGGTTAATACCAGAATAATTATATATTTACAGCTATGATCAGATGCAAAGGAGAAGTACGGGAAAGCCTAAAACACCTCCGTGTGGGGACATGTGGAGCCACTACCTGCCAAGTGGAATTGACGTGGAGAATTAAGCAGGTGAATGCCAGAGCTGGGAGAGGGTCCCAGGAAAGGCACAGGGCTTGTGCAAGGGTTCTAAAACTTAACCTTTGTATCTACAGGACCTTGCACACAGCAGGGGTTCAATAAATGCCCACAGAATAAATAAACTCTTCATGCATTCAGAAAATCTTTCCTAAAAATCAACTTCCCTATCCTGGGGGGGAAAGCGAACAGCTACAGGTACTGAAAGGTGTGATGTGTAACACATACAAACAAATACACACACATATATATAAAGTACAAACAGCAATAAAAAAGAAATAAATTATGTAAACCAGTGTCCGGGACATTACATAGCTATTTTAGTGACACAAAACAATAATTATAACAATTCAGTAGGAAAAGTAACACCTACATACACTATGGTGAGAAATACTGAAAAATATGAAAACTGTGAATAATACAGGTCCTCATGTGTTGAATGATTAAACAATCAACCCTCCCACCTACATTTCATACCTAAAACTCCAAGTTCCTTCCATTTTTAGGGACATGTTCAGCTACTTTTCAGTCAAAGCCCGTTCATACCAACCCCAGTCGTTACTCCAGGCCTCTTGTGATGAGCAACGTCACCGCTGCACGTTTACATGGATGTAAGAGCCTCACACAGAGCCTATCACATGTCACATCTTGGCCGTCACGATTTGCTTCTCCTGTGCGACCGACCATGCTATCAGAGGTCAGGACAGCGCCCTATGAGAACATCCTGGAAGGGGCGGCTCCTGCTTCCTTGAAGGGTACACCAAAGAACTGAACATTTTCATGCCAATGTTTTCATTAATGTCACATTACTGCCATATTTATTTTTCCCGATACTACCATCTAAGAAAGTTAAATCTATGTGAAATACAACGACAAAAATTTGAAATGTTAAGGGAAAAAAAGTCTCCAGATCCTAACAAAAACACTGCTACAGATTTGTTAAACATGTTTCTAACTATTTTATATGCATATTTGTATTTTTTTGGTGATTATAAACTCATGCATGCTTACTAGAAAAAATAATGTGACTCTGAAAATTGCTACTCCACCTGTCCACCCTGCCTTGCCCCCCCCCAAAAAAAAAAAAACCTGCTAAAGTTTCTATGTAAAACCTTCCAGATTGTTTTAGCTACAAGGTCTGCACTATCTCACTCAGTAAACATGATTGGTACATGACCCTCCATGAAACTGAGAAAATTCTAAACTCAGAACATTCCAAATGCAAACTGTCGGCCTCTAGCAGCATGGCTGTTATGATCTGGAGACCCCATCTTAGCATGAGGTCCCCTCTGCCAATGGATTTTCTACTCAATAATGTTCCACGGACATCTTGCTTCATTGGGTCGCTGTGTTTCTTAACTGCCACACAAGCATAAGTATAGAGGTTAAAAATAAAACTAAAAATAAAAATAAATTTAAAAGAGACTAGAACAATCAGAACAACCCTGATCGTAATGCAAGGATAAATAAGGAAAATAATTTAAAAGTCAGACTCAAGAAAACAATGAGGGAGGCTGTCTCAGGGTGAGAAGTAGATTTCACAGATTTGAGAGGAACAAAAACGCCAGGGGATAAATGGCCTCACAGCAGACAGGTGTGGTGGAGCCCTGGACTCCCACACCTGGGACTGCACGGGTCCCAGCCCTGCTTGCCCCACTCTTCCACCACACAGTGCAGCTTCTACATTCAGATGCCACTCTCCACCAAGGGTGGCTCTGAAAACTGCAGCAGCCGCTGTCTGAGAGGGAGCAGAGGCCTGTTCGCCTGGCGATGTGAACAGCCGCCGTCCACCCTTCACAGTAAACATGCTCCAGCCTGACAGCACCCCAGGAGAGAGAGGAGAAGCCATTGCAACTGCTAAGAACTCAAGTGGGATGTTCGAATTCGGGTCACTTTTTCTTCAATAACAACCACAACACGCCAAGAATATAACACTCTCTTTACTGACCTTGACTTGTCTCTTGAGTCCCAAAGGGTGACACCTGTCACAAAATGAAGACACTATTCTTCCAACTGAAAAGCCACCAACACCAGATGGGATTCCCTCTGGGTCCTCACCTCTGTGTCTCCAAACACTACTCAAATGTAGCCTTCCAGTGAGCAAGTGGGCTTTTGCTTGTCTATCATAAATCCCAATGCATAGACACATCCAAATCCGAAACTTCAGAATATTTAAAAAAAAAAAAAAATCAAAGGAGAAAAGAAGTCACATCAGTGCAGGTCACTCCGCCTGTGCCTGCCCTCCCCCTAGACATTTCCCCCAATACCTGCACTTATCTCCCCTCCCCAGAAGTCCTCCCTGCTCAGTGTGGGGGCAGTATACTCTGTCACCCTACAGGAGCTTGGCCAGAAGGGACATCTGGGAGAACAAAGAAATACAAAGCCAGTCTTCCAGATTCCTGTGTCCTTGGCCCTCTCACCAAGACAGAAGAAATAAATCAGAGTGATGCAGGTGTCTCTCAGCACACATGGTACTACAGTCCAATCAATTATTTGGGGGCATTAATAGCTACCTTCATGGTTTTTAATAGAATATCATTTCATGGCGCCTGTCAATGAGGTGAGGCTCCCAAATGAGCCTTGCTTTAAACCATGGAAATGATGGATGGAGTGAAACCACGCACTCTGGGACCCATGCAGAGCACAGTGGCATCCAGCGAAGGGGTGGGGGAGGGAAGCAGCAGAGCAGCTCACTTCCTTGGCCGAGGCCATGTGAGTCAGACTGGCTGGACACCAAACAACCAGCCCTCAGCACTGTAAAGTCTAAATGCGCAAGCTGCCCGCGGATCCTTGTTATCGGAGTTAGATGGGGATCTCGGCAAAGAGAAGGCCTTTGAAATGACTGACACATCCCTTTATGTCACCTGCCCCTTTTGCGCCCCATGAAGACATGACAAGCGCCCCCTCCCCCTCGCTCCCAGCCACAGAGTGAAACACTGCGGAGCACTCTGAGCTCAGGAGGCGGCATCACCGCTCCAAGGAGAGATGGGGCACTCACTTCATGTCTGATGAAGTGGTGAGGAGTGAGATAACATGATAGCTTCTCCACTCCTGAAGTGGTGTTGAGAGGCAGGGAGAAGCACTCAGCCTCTGGAGCAATAAAGACAAGCAGAGACATACAAGAGCTGACCTTGAACGAGAAGAGTAAGTCTTATCTTCTGGAGAATCCATAGCACCAAATATCTGTCAGTTCTCTGTGCTTCTGTGCCACCAGCATATAGATGTATGTGTAAAAAATAAAGCAAGCAAGCCTGAAACTGCCTGTGGTGGTGCAGGCCTACAGTCCCAGCTACCTGGGAAACTAAGGCAAGAGAACCACAAATTCAAGGCCAGTCTGGGCAACTTAGTAAGACCCTGTGTCAAAGTGAAAAACATAACAAGCTGGGAAGATAGCTCAATAGCCCAGCACTGGAGTGACCCTGGGTTTCACCCCAGGATTGGAAAAAATAAAAAAAGGGTGAGTGGGTGCATACGTACTTAACATTCTTCTGTCCAATGGCGGCCAACAGGTGGCCTAAGGACAGGCCAGTAGCTCAGGCCCAGCCTTTGAGGTTTTGGAGTAGGGCCATGAGAGCAAGAGGCCACACACAGAGCACCATGTGAACACTAGCTATCTTCCCAGCCTAGCATCCCTGCCACACCTTCCACAGAACTTCAGTTATGTGGTGCATTTGAAAATAGACTTCTATATGGTTCTCTTCACCACCTTGCAATCCCAGTACAGTGCTGGTACAGCACGGACACTTGGTAGACAGGGCATATGTGAAACAACCATGAACATTGTCTGGATATCAACCGTAACTGCTTTCCAAGGTGAACAGCCTCTCTCTCCACCACAAGGACTTGAGAGGTTGTGGTTCAAGTTCTGCGCAGGCAACACAGCGCTATGTGGACACAGAGCTGGAAAACTGGACTGCACCTTTCCCTTTTCTTTCCATCTTAGTAGCTGTGCATTCTGGGAAAAGTTACTTCATCTCTCAGAGCCTGCATTTTCTCATTTGTAAAATGGAGATAACAATACCTACCTCCAAAGCATGGGCGGGAGACAAAGCAGGACACCTAACGCCAAGGACTGGGACACAGCAGGAGCTCTGTCAGCATGGGTGGCTGGCCTAAGCTGGTGGAAAGACACCAGCTCCACGGTCAGAAGATCTAGTGAGGCCCAGCTATGCTTCTAAAGTCATCAGCGGCATAACCTGTGCTTCCTCAACAGCAACAGCAAGGGCAATCTTCCTGTCTCAGAAACACTCAGAGGATCAGAGTAGAAAACGCACAGAACAGAAAACACAGAAATGAACCTCAATTCCAGCTTCCACGGGGAACACTTCTCTGTCTATCAATCACTTGGTCAGTAGATATTAGCAAATGTCGCTGACGCCAAGTCAGCACCTCCATGGGCCCAGCACTGAGCTGAGCTCCCAGTCTGCTGCTACCAGTAACTGCGTGTAAGCACCGCAGGGCTGGAGTGCCGGCTACTGTGGAGCCCAAGCGTACAGGACTCAGAACAAAAGCCGCCACGACGAAGGGCTACTGAATGTGGCTTCTAGGGACTGCAACAGGTGAGAAAAAAGAAGGAAAGGCCGGCCACAGATGGGACACATGAGGGCTGGGGTGCACCCAGCTTGGCAAGGCTGGGTCAAAATTAAGAACATGGTAATGGAAGTTCTGCCCTTTTATGGGGCCCAATAAAGAACGAAAGAAGCTTCTCTCCAATAAACACAGTCTACACTGGAAAAAGAGCTGGCTTGGTCCAAGCTCTAACATCAGAGGCAGGGGCAAAGCTTTTGTTCCACTGCTCAGGCTGGGCTGTGTGCACCCGGCAGGCTGCTTACCTCGTCAGACACCACACAGGGCTGCAAAGGCTCACGCTCTAGCCCACCCAACACGGTCCTCCTACCCATTCTCAACCCACCCTATGGCCATGCAGCCCAAGAGAATTCTTTTTTTTTTTTTTTTTTCCCAGTGGTATCGGGGATCAAACTCAGGACATTGAGCTTGCCAGGCAATCACTTATTCCACTGAGCTATCTCCCCAGACCCTCCCAAGAGAATTTTAAAGGTTGGGCCATGGCCAGCTTGCCCAGACCATCTGGGTAATCAGTCCCCGCCCACCTCTGCCTGCACTCCTGCTCCCCCTGCCCCCAAGGGCCTGCCGCAGTGCAACACCCAGAGACACAGCCTCCACAGAAAATGCCAGCTTCCTGGGCTCCACCTAGGAGGATACAAGAAGGGATAGGTGCTGTCAGACACAGGGCAATGGCATGGCCCCGGCCACTGTCTCACGCACTCCTATAGCTTGGCACCTGGGTGAATCAGTTCTGAGACCCCGGTGGGAGGCTCTCCCGCCCAAGCCTATCAACTTCCCTCCTCATCCCACACCTTCAGCCAAGCTTATTAAAGCACTATTTCTGTTTCCTGAAAAATTGGGGTCCTCTCTTCCTATTCTGGCAAAGGTGGTCCCATCCTCCCTCCCTCACCAAATGAAGTTTAACATCCGTGGTGTAAAACAGTTTTAATATCTAACACCTTAGGTTTGCCAACATAAAGCACTAATGAGGTTCATTACTAGTTATATTAGGCTGCTGGTGTGACCCAGAGAAAGGCATGAGGAGCTACGATCTAATAGAAGTGAGTCAGAATTTCTCTCTCACCTACCTCAGCTGTCTTCTGTCCCACACCTCTATCTGACACTGGGCAGAGAACAAACCTCCCTGGAAGTGGGATCTGGAGATAAATGATAGATGTTCCAACTGTGACAGTCTCAGAAATAGCACTGTTAGGTCCAGCAAGGCAAAAGCAGCACCAGCTGACCACCACCTGGGCCCAGGCACCGGGCCTGAGCCTTGAAGGTAACCAGAATGAGAAGCACCAGCACAACAAAACTACTTTAAGCTGTAGTAACCCATCCCTACAACCCCAAGGCAACACAGGAACAGCAGCTGCATCTTTAGAAGTAATCCAATCAGCATTCTCTCCCTTAGCCCAGCACACACCACAGCGCCTTAGCTCAGCAGCAAGACAACATTCTCTCTGAATTTTCAGAAGCCCTATCTTTGGTTTCTTTCCCCACCAGAGGACTGGGGAGATAGCTCAGTGACAGAAGTACCTGCCTGGCCCCCACCAGTGCCCGCTCCTCTCCACCCAACTTCAAAGAGCTCCAAAGACACACTGGTGAATACTTTATGAGAGAAGGGGAGCAAGCAAGCCAAAGTAAGGAGATGGCAGAAGTCCTAGGCCAGTGCTAAACAATGCATAAAAGTGACTTGTGAGAATGCTGACATCATTAGCTAATGTTGCAATGAAATGATGAATGAGGAAAACTATAATGCTTAGGAAAAGCCACTCTTTTAAATCTTCATTGCTGTAATGGCTGTTTGGTACAAGTCCAGGACTGCAGGACAGACTTTAAATCAAGACCACATTAGCAGGATGGGTTCAGAAAGCACAGGCAGGAGCTGTGAAATGTTTGCTCGTGCTTGCTTTGCTCATGAGAACTTCATTCCTTCATAGAATTCTGCATGAAGAATACGTCACACAGTGCTGTGAAGCTATGTGTGTGTATCTGCTTCCTCTATAAGGCAAGTTCCTACAGGAATGAAAACATCTTTGGATTTCTACACATCCCGTGACAACCCCAGATACATTAACAATTGCGTCAGAAAGTATGGAACCTGAGGCTGAAGGAGCAGCTCAATGGTAGAGCACCAGGTCCTGTATTCCATCTTCAGACAGAGAGAGTCAGAGACAGACGGACATGGAGATGGAGAAAAAAGAAAGGAGCCGGTGGTACGTTCCACCCCACCTCAAGTTACTGCCTATGCAGTTGCCCCACACTCTCGGCATCTGCCATGCTGGTAGCTTGGGTAATGACTTTACCCAGTACTCCACCACTCAGTTAGAGGATGAAATCCAAGGCAGAAATGGACACTGTCACTGGCACAGGGTTAGGAGGGGCAAATCCCAGAGACGGTCAGTCAGTTGTGTGGTGTGTGGCCACTTTCATTCATCCTGACAAGCCATCCTGACAAGCCTTTCGGAGACAGGGCAGGCCTGCCAATCTGGGGGCCCGTCATCAGCTGCAGAGGTACATGCAGTACGTGAAAGCTGCTCTTCCCTTCTAGGCCCTATGAACACCAAGCCTTGGAAAATGGTCCAGCCACATGGGCAGAAGTGAGAGGCATACAGCCCCAAGAGGCAAACATCCAGGAGCTCATCTCAGAGTTGGTCACTTTGCCTCATATTCTCCCTGGACAGGTGTGATACAGTCTAGGGCAGTGATGGCAAATCTTTTGGAGCTTTCAATGCTAATGAGCACGTGCTCTGGGTTCACCATCACAGGCCTCATGACTCCATGCAGGGATTCGAACTCCAGCTCCACCACTTACTGTAGGCAAGAGAACCGTTCTGGGCCAGCCTCAGCTGTCTCATGAAGACAGGATAATAAAATAACCTATGCATTTCAAACGTATTCTGGATAATAAATGAGCTAATGCATGAGAAGCACCGGGCCCAGCACATAACCTCTCCCCAGCATCTACTATGGCGCACTATCCACCTTGTGCAGTTTTTTACTTCTCTGCTCCTTGATACTGCAGTGGAAATTAAAGGCAGTAGCCCAGAGTCATGGTTCTAGGTCAAGCCTCCTCCTCAGCATACAGAGCACTGGGATTCCCACCACCATCAAACCATTCTCTGTGACTCTGTCTGGCCTCCATATACATGTATGGAAAGTTATTGTCTCTGCGTAGAAAAGGGATACAAATTACTATTCCTCTTTTTACTGGAAGGCTAAAGCTTACATAGTCTGAAAAAGCAAAGTCTGCTTTGAGCATGGAGATGCTCACAGAAGACCTAAAACACCTGCTCCTCTGGCTTCGAAGGGACCACAGTGACAGAAACACTGTCCTGAAATGCATTTTCTGGGAAGGGCTTGAGAAAGGAAGCCATCTCTATGCGAACATCTTAGGACCCAACACTCCTAGAAATGATGGAAAGAGAGAAATGTGCAACGAGGAAACATGCCAAAAAGGGGAACTGAGGGGATCAGTTCAAAGAAGCCACCTAAGGGGCTCAGGATAGGATCCCTCTTACCACCTGGAAACAGAAACTAGCATGAGACAGCAACTCCAGCCTCAGCTCAGTGCCTCAGCCAGGAGCTGAGGGCCTGAACTGAAGAACCTGTGGTCCTACAGGACCTCTAAGTTGCTTTAACCCAAGGTGCTAACAGTCAGTCAGAATCTAGTGAAAGAAGGCCACAGAGGCGGCCTTGGGCGGAGCCTTGATCCACAAGGCCATAAAGCTCACCCATGCAAAGCTCAGTGGGATCAGGACTCCTGTGAGTGCGAGGGACCCTCTATCTATCTCTTTCCAAGCACCGTGCAGGATGCAGATCCGAGAGCCATCCATCCCAGCTACAGCTATTATACTGGCCACCACTGGCTGCACAGGCCTGACGAGAAGTGGAGCTGCTCACAGACTGCCTGCCACCCAGCTCTCCATGGGACTTCCTTGTGGATCCTTGTCTCTACTGTAAGTTACTTACAAACATTAAGCACTTGAACAAACAGAAAGAGAAAGGAATTAAATTGGTCACTAAACGCCACCCCATCCGCAGCACCAGTTTTCTTGGGGACACCTGATGTGCAACAGGCCCTCAGCTGTCTCTGTGTCCATCATAGGACACTTCCAGGCAGACACAGCTGAAGGAAACCAGGCACCCTCTACCTTGACCCTGATTCCCACAGGCTTGGCTCCTATTCACTGCCCTCTCTGGGCACACACTGTGTCACCAAGCAGTAGCCCCAGACATGGCAGTGAATCACTTCAGAATGACTGGGGGAATTTTGAGAGACCTCCAAGCTTCACACGGTTCACGTGAAACCAGGTCATTCTCTTCTTGCCCAATCATGTGAGCAAGCAGCATGCCTCAGATGACAAGCTTCACAGTTTCCTGACGGCATGCTCACGTCACCTCAGGACGAAGAGGCAGCACTACTGGAAGTTTCACCATCATGGAAGTCACGGTCCAGAGAAGCCATCACTACAAAACCCAGGCCTATGCAGTATAAAGATGACAAGATTCTGGGGGTACAGGGCTTCATGCAAGAACTGCCTGCTGGGATTCTGGATCCCAGCAAAGGCCAGTGGCTCTAGCTGCACCTCCACACACACAACACAAACCCACAACACGTCTGCTCTGAATAATCCAGGTCAGTTTCCTGGCCAAAAATAATGCCATTAACTTTTAAGAAAGTTACACACAAAGTTCTTTTGAAATGTCTTTGTGTTCACACAAATTTTTCAACCAACTTTTAGTTTCCCACTATATGTCACAGGATGCTTAAAATATCAGTTGATTACAAAAAGGTAAATGTTTTTGTGTGTAAAGAAACCTTCATTCATCCTCTAGGCTCTAGTTCTTATTCTATCAGAGCTCCAAAGCAAATGAAAACCTCACAGGATCCTCTTCTTAGAGTCCTGTCCTTTTATATTTTATTAGAGAATCAGCTAGTTCCCACAGCATCTCCTATTTACAGCCTCATCTCATTTCATAGTGGGCTGGTGACTCCTGCTCAAAAGGCCATTCCTCTGTCAGGTCTCTTACATGGGTTAGGTTGTAACTGTTGAAGATTCATTCCTTTCTTTTTTTTTTCAGTATAACAGATTGAACCCAGGACCTTGCGCTTGCCAGGCAGGCACTTATGCCACAGAGATATATTCTGGGCCCTTCATTCATTTCTTAACCAAAGATCCATTAAGCTTTTTCACTGACTGCGTATCTGCCTCCTGATATTTTATTATTTCAAAAAAAACAACCACTCTGACAACTGTTCCATCACAACACTAGTGGAACAGGAAATGTGAAGCCCACTTCACAGCTAGGTAAACTGCAGAACAGCCAGGAAGCAAACAGTAAGAAAAAGCAAAGGCAAGAAGTCTGTGTGAGTGTACACAGACCAACAACAGCTGTTGATCATGAAGACACTGAAAGGGGCAGAGTCACCTCTCCCAGCATGGAAACTTCCCTGGCCCTGCCGTACTTGGACCTTGACAGCAGCTTCTACCTGACACTAAGTTTGCTGGTGGAGAGAAACACTAGCCCACCTTTCTAGATGCTGGGCTTCAGCGGATCACTGCCAGCTCTCACGTGGTGCCGCAGCTAGCCAGCGTGGTCTCGAGACACCATGGTGTGCCTGAACACACTGGAAAATGTGTGGCAGGGGATGGAAAGATCTGCTGTGTTTCTGACAATGGGTTCAGACACCTCCACCCTGTGGGTTCTCTGCGCAGCCACAACACTCACAGTGACAAAGGGCAGATTTCCTGTGGAAATTCTTACAGTGCAATTCTTCTGGTGCGAATGGGCTCTGAAAAAGCAAAGATCCCACCCCAGCAGTAAGAAATCAGGAAGCCAATTGGGGCAACAGGTCTGGCGCTGGCACCTCAGAGTATGATCCAAGCCAGCCATTAACTTCACATAGATAGGAGATGAAAATCAGTGATAATTCAAGGGATAAAACTGACCCATGTGACCTGCTGGTGGCTTCAGATCTGCAGGCAGGTGCTGGCTGACTAACTCATAATCAAAGGCAGCTCTCCCACCTTCTCTGCAGCAAGGGAAAGACAAGTCACAATAATCTACATTTATATGCGTGAGGCTGATGGTATTATATGCTGATAAATGCATTAGCTCCACCTCTGCCATCTTGTTGCTCGCATTTAATTACTGGTGCTGGCTTTCAAAGGGCACTCCCTCCTCCACCTGCCAACAAACCTGGCACTCCTGTGTGGATGGACACTCTGCCCTACCCAGGAGGTCGCCTAGTTGCAGCACACAGGCAGGACACCAGGCTTAGAGCCTTGCGGCACCCATGCTGTCTCACCTCCATGCATTCAATTCACCTAACCTTGGCCTAGGCCTTCAGGACCTTACAGAACCACTTCTTTGCTCTTGGGATGCAAGTTCCCGCCAAAGGCACGAACCAGCTAGGATTTTTAGGTAAAAAGCACCTAAATGTTAGCGTAGGGAAAATGAACAATATGGATAAAATGGCAAAAGAAAAATATAAATCCTGAAGAAAAAAAGCAAGCGAAGGAGTTTGTACCTTAAACTGGATGAATACCAACATTACCTGAAGACCGGCCTAGGGCATCACCTCCTAGAACAGGCACTCCCTCAATGTTCAGGCTTGCAGGCCCTTGGCACCCTTATGTCCATGTCTGCTTATGAACTCAGTCACCCTACACTGCAATCTGGGTTTATGCTGTTCCCTCCCACCACGGGCCAAGGAGCTTTTCACCCTGAACACCAGACACGCTGTTACGCCAGGCACCCAGTACTCGATGGGAACAGAAACCTCTGTGTGGACATGTGCATGCCTGGCTGTGGGTGTGTTTCCAGTTCCATGGAAAGTGACATTTTCTCTTTATAACCACCTTTAACTCTACCTTTTCGAACATTATACAAGCCATCTACACAAATTACAAAGCAATAGCAGCCCTCTTCTTCAGGAATTGGGCTCATCCACACCTACCCTCATGCCCTGAGAGGGCAGGTGTACTGGGAGATGGAACAAGAATGGCAGGTGAGGCCTGGCCTGCTGGAAATCTTCCTCAGGAGCCTGAACTTGAACTTGATAGATGGGGGGCGGGGGAAGGGCAGGACTTTAAAGGATTCCTAGCAGGAGAGAGGCTAGGGCTGAGTTTGGACAGCTCCCCCGTCCCCAGCAGCTCTGAAGAGGTCAGGTTTGAGGAAGATGACAGCATTCCTGGAACTCCATTCCAAGGTTGTTACAACAATCTACAGATGTGACAAGGGTCTGAACCAAGGAGGTGCTGATGGAGAAGGAAGAGAAACTGAGGCCAGTCATACTCAGCAAGCCCATTCTGCAAAACGCGGGGACTGTTGACAGAGTAGGGGAGAGCAGCGAAGGCAAAAAGTCCACAGTGGCATTCTGGTGACTGAAGGATGGTGAGACCACTTCCGGGTGGGAAAACGGGCAGGGAAGTCAGTTGAGAGGAGGGAGCAACAGGGTGCTTAGCTGATGCGGAGGGCCCCAGGATGTACACAAGGTCTGCGCAGAAGCAAATCGCCAGGAGCCTGCAACCTAATCTCAACCTGCATAAGCTCCAGGTGCCTCACGTGGGACCCTGAGGGTCCAAAGAGAGAGCATAGAAGACTGGTATGGAGCACACCCTGTTCTAGAAGCAGCAGTCAGGCTCAGGCTGAAAGATGAAAGATGCTGCTTTGGCATGCGGGCAACGGGCAGAGACCACCGAGTAGATAAAAATGGATTAAGACCTTTTGGAATGAGAAAGCCAAACAAGGACAAAAACTCAAGGACTATTTAAGGCACCTGGAGCCTGAAGGATGATGAAAGAAGTACCAAGGGAAAGTAGGGGAACGGGAGAACATCCCAGTATATGCAGGAGGAAAACAGCCAAAAGATCAAAGAACTTTAAGGAAGCAACCAACAAGCCAAAGAGGAACAGCCACGATTACGATTCCGCCATGGGCTCTGCCTGGGCTCTGCCAGAGCATTCCCCAGAGTGGACCTCCAGAGAGGAATACGCAGCGAGAGCTGGAATGTACAGGCAGCTCTCTTTAGGGAAAAGAAGGGGACACTGTGCCCCAGATCGAAAGGGAAGAGAGCAAGGCCAAGCAAGGGCTGGTGGTGTGTTCTGGGTGGATTAGGCAGGTTGAACACTCATGGAGAGTTGGAGAGGGATGGGGGGGAGGGGGGGGCAGAAAAGAATGAGGGCATGAAAAGTGAAAGTCTGGCCAGGAGGCAGCACAGAGGAGACTCCTCAGAGCAGATGGAGGGTCTGGGCCTGTACAGGGAGTTGGTGCATCTGGAGATGCTGGAAACAGGGGCAGGGCTGCAGGAGGGACCGGCAGTTCACAGCTGAGAACAACTGGAGGCCAGGAGAGAAACAAGTTCTCCTGGATTGTAGCCCCGACTCTAGCCTGAGACCTTTCACAAGAGCCTAAGTAGAAGAATGAGAAGATAAAGGGTCCTGACAAATAGAGAAGGCTGCAGTGGTGAGACTTTACTACCTTCTCTTTCAATCCTCTCAAACATTTTCTTCCTGTTGACAGAAGTTCCTTTCCAGCAGAGCAGCACTACATAATCTGCCTTCAAACTGATAGTGGAAACAATACTGATGGTAAGAGTCACTTAGTATCTTGACAAGAATCATGCTTTCAGAGTCACTATTTTTCTTGTTTTAAAAATAAAACTAGACATATGTGAGTTCTACAGTACCAAATCCCAAGCAAAAGGAATCAACAATGACCCATCGGACTCTTAGCACAGAGGACAAAATGATACGGGGGGCCTAATGAAGGAACTCCAGGAGTCACTTATTTTTCTAGAATGAAGTATTTTAAGAAAAATGAGTTTAACTGGCAAATGTCGCTTCAAGGCCACAATCTTAACTTTACGTAGTTTGTGCCCCTCACTGGTACACTGCTCTGAGCAAGCTATCTTTAAAACATTCTTGACAACCAGTGCACTCAATGAATGATGCTTTTACCTTCTCAGTTTGCCCTGTTTTGAAATCCATCTCTTCTTAACACTTAGGAAGAAACTGACTTCTTAACCCAACCTAAACTTAACGTTTTATTTGGGAAATCTGGGGTTTGCATGCCACTTATGCTTGCTTAAATAAATGAGAGAATAAAAATCACTCTGGTAGATAAGGGAAGAAAACCATAGCTGCAGATCAGTGGAACAGAATAGAGGATAAATAAAGACCTAAATATTAGGCCAGAACTTTCAATTTGCTGGAAAATAAAAATCTTTAAATCATAGACATAGGCAAGGACTTTCTGAACAGAACTCCAATGAACAGGAAATAACATCAGGCTGGAGAGATAGTTCAGCTGCACAGTGGCTGTCTGCCTGGCAAGCACAAGGTCCTGAGTTCAAGAAGAGACAAACAACGTCAAGAATCAACAATTGTGACTATATAATTAAAAGGCTTCTGCATAGCAAAATAAACCAATAGATTAAAAAAGACAAACTGAAAACCAAGAAAAATAATTTTTCCAGCTACTCCTCAGACAGAGGACTAATATCTAGAATACAGAAAGAACTCAAAAGAATCAAACCCCCAAAGTAAAGACCCAATCAAGAACAGACAATTGAAACAGACACTTCTCAGAAGAAATACAAGTGACCAGTAAATACATGAAAAATTGTTCAACGCAACTGGCCATTAGAGAAATGCAAATTAAAATGAGTATCTTATTCCAGAAACAATGGCCACCACCACGAAATCAAACAATAACAAATCCTAGTGAGGCTGGGGGCAGGAACTGAATCAGTGTGGAGATTTCGCAAAAATCTAAAAATAGAAATTCCATTCAACTTAGGCATTTTCCTTCTAGGCATCATCCCCCAAGAGCTAAAGACATCATATTACAATGGTATATTCATGTCCATGTTTATAGTAGTACAATTCATATCATAATTAAATCCTGGAAGTGGACTATATGCCCATCAACAGATGAATGAAGAAATAAAATGTGGTATTTACATACAGTGGAATACTGTTCCACTATAAAAAGGGTAAATTTGAATCATTTGTAGACAGATGGCTGCACCTGGAGACCATAATGTTAAGTGGAACAAATCAGACACATAAGCTTAAATACTGCATGGTTTCTCTTATATGAGAAATCGAAATTATAAAGGAAAGACCAAAATAAAGGATTGATATTAGAAAACAGGGAGGTAGAACTTCTGCAAACAGGAAGAGGCTGAAGAGATGGAGAGAAAGGGAAGGGGACATAAAAATAATTAAGATGTGTTACACACAGGTACCGAGGCCCCACGATGAGTCCAGTCACTACAGACTACAAACATGTACTAATACTACTAATGAATACTCTGTCATATTCATTCTCTCTGAAACATTCCTGAGGCTCCTGTGAAATTCATGCATACCCCAAAAATGTATTAATGCCTACAATATGAATTTCAAAGGGAAAAATTGGTTGGCGAAAGGAACATAAGTTTGAGTCCTGATTTAGATTCAAGGGGTCACAACAATGAGAAATTTGTTTCTTCTAAAATGCTTCCTGATCACCACCACGGCAGGGAACTTGGCCAGATACCAGGTGTGGGCTGAGGGTCCCTGGTACCCACCCATACAGCTGTACTGCAGGGCTGAAACTAGGCGTCACCAGCAAAAAGTGAAAGCAAGCGCCCACACATTCTCATTCACCGCCAGACATCTGCAACAGCAGCACCCCAGCGAATCAATCCAGCCGCAAGCCAGGCACAGCATGTGCGTGAGAAGGGGAGGAGGCCCAGCAACACACGCTCCACACGGCCCAAGTGCCAACAAAGGCTTCCGAGCAAGCAAAACCAAGACTGTGCGGCACCTCAAATGCAAACCCTTTTGTGCCTTGCCGTAGAGCAGATGAAATTTTCTCCTAAAAAAAAAATCAGGTAAGTACAACTCCAAAACCTCTTAATTTGAAATTAACTGTATAACACTGAAAACCCAAAGCAAGTGTCCAGTCAACAGCCGAATGGAGTCCATATGGGGGAAATGGCATTTTGTTTACTACACACCAAATCACAATTGCTCGTCTCCGTGATTTCATCCATAAATGCACAGCAAATGATGTACTTTTTTTAAGACTGGACTTCTTGAAAGCAGGAGTGAACAATTCACGCCCAACAATTAGATGTTCAAACTTAGGAGAAATACTTTTAATAGCAACTGAAAGTGGTTGTTTATAATCATCCTTTGATTGCAGTAATAAAAGCACCCAGTTTAGCTTTTCCCAGGGCTATTTCAGTCCTTTGCAACTAAATATTGCAACTTTAATTCTTCCTGATTTGTTGGCTTGCGCTACCAGAAAGTTAATACTCTATCAAAGCCTTCTGTCTAATATTGAAAGAACACAGCAGCAGATTTTTAATTTACTAACTTTGGGCAACATGTTAGCTCCATAGTAATTCCACATTTTTTCTAAGATCTCTCAGAGTATCCGTGTGTGCAGGAATTACCCCTATGCCCCCGCAACTATGGAACCAGGAAGCCATCTTATCTTTCACTAGTAGATAGAAATATCTTGTTGATTGTACTCCAGGCTCTTAAAGAGCAAAAAAACAGTAAGAAAGATGCATCCAAAAATCCCTTCTCACTGTTAAGTTCAATGTAAATAAAAGTCTTAGTGTTTTCAAAGTTAGTTTCAGAAAAGGGCAGACCCGTGAATTCATATTCAAGTGATGGTGGTGATGGTGACGCTGATAATAATTTTTCGGTGCTGCTATGTGCTAGGCAGTTTGTATAAGACCTGATTGTCCGCCTGTCGCCCTGAGAGCAGCAGGCACACTGGAGAGGAGGTCTGCAGGGATAAAGGGTCACGATTACAGAGGCAGACCTAGTAGTCACCATCACACTATGATGCGCTAATAATTGTGCTTGTCATCCAGTGGGTATTCCTCAAAGCCTCTATTTGTATGTTACTAGCCTATAATTGTAGATTCTGTGTCCTAACTGATGTCACTCAGGCAATGTTCATGTGGCTTTTTACATTCAATACATACCAAACAGACGCTGAAATGGAAGTCAGAACTATTCACAGAGATGACAAAACAGGCATTGTCTAAAATTATTTTATTCAAAATTATTTTATTCAAAATTATGAAGGCAAAATTATCAAAGAATTAACCCCTAATATTATCAACAAAATTCAGAACTTTCAGGAGTGAGCAAGAACCGACTACATCTAGCTATTCTCAGTGACTGAGATTTTATTTCCTTTATGATTACTGGCACTGTGTTTAGCAATTCCCAATTATGAATTTATAGTTTTGCTAAAAGTACAAGTACTTCAGGGCCCCATCAATTGTGCCAATGCAACACAATTACTTTATCCCTCTAAATTATTAGGATTTGGGCCAGGAATATAGCTCAGTGGCACAGCGCCTGCCTGGCAAGCACGAGGTCCTGAGTTCAATTCCGGGTACTAAAAAAGAAAGTCTGTTCTAAATTCTGAGGACTTTCCATTAATACTTGTGAATCCTTAAGCTGGGCGCAGGGGTGTATGCCTCCCTTGGGAGGCTGAGGCAGGAGGATCAGTGTGAGTTTGAGACCTGCCTGGGGCTACAAAAGTGAGCTCAAGACCAGCCTGAACTGCATAGTGAAATCCTGTCTCAAAAAGACAAAAAAAAAAAAAAACAACTTATGAATCCACAGAAAATAATGTATCTTTCACAGATTTTAAACTCAGTCTTTGCTTTCTTTCTCCATCCTCTATTTTAAATCCTTTTTAAGTAATACACATTTACGATACATGGAAGTTACACTTTTCTTGGGGAACTGGCACACACACACTGCATCCTGATCATTTTATCCCCTCCCCTCCCCCATCAATCTGGCTAGCATCCAACATCATCCCTCCTCTCTATCCTCTCTGTAGAAATTGGGGTTAAAGTGGGCAGACTTAAGCTGAGGCCTCCAGGATGTCACTCAAGGGGCACCAAGCAAACTACACCCTCTCCTGTCCTGGGAAAGGTCTCACCTTAACACCCTAAAGTGTGATATCTGAAATGCGAACTTGGAGGTGTCTTTTAGGGTTGTTGCAGAAAGCCCCTCTCAACACAGCAGTTTCCTTTTGACATTAAAAGCAACCAAACCTGGTACTGTTTCACAGCCTGTGTGGTGCAGTGCATAGCCTCCGAGGCGGCCAGCATGAGTGTCCTTTCCCTATCGAGGAAGGAAGCTCCAGGCTCACTCTTCACTGGTGTGGGAGCAGAGCTAGGCCCCTGCCAGGCCACAGCCTGCCACACTCTCACCACTCCCCCATCCACACTCTACAGGCCCAGCTCCTTCCTCTTTGGGAGAGCTGCTCCCTTGGCCTGGGGGCCCTTTCTCCAGCCCTCACAGACTGTTTGCCTATTATCACTCAGCTCCCCACCCAATGTCCTCCTCACTGTATACACATCTCTGACCATCCTAGGAAGGGCAGCCGCCTGGTCAGAGCAGACCACCTGCCCCGGTACCATGTGCCACCCAGCGCCTGGATACTATGTGTCCCTTCCTTGATCGTGTGCCTGCTTCTTCCTGACCTCCCCATTTGAAGGAGCAGCTCTGTGGAGGCACTCAACCCAATTCCTGTGGTCTCTGCCCTACAAGGGCTCTCAGAACAGCTGGGCACACAGTAGGTCCTCCATAAATGTCAATAAAGGATTGAAGGCCTCCCTGCTGCTGCCCCAGTTCACTGCAGAGGAGCCAGGAAGGAATGTAGCCTAAAGCCCAGAGAGTTCAATTCTACTTTACCTCTAGCTTGGATGCCACCCCACCCAGCTCAATGCCCACCACCATCAGACTGTTCTCAGCATGCTGGCCAGGTGACCTAGAACGAGACAGAAGCACGGAAATTTGCTGGACCACAGGGACCTAGGTCATAGGAGGCCTGGGCTCCATCTCACCACTCTGTCTTGAGCTATACTAACTCAGCAGTGTACCATGATGCCCATTCACAAAGGAGATAAGCCTGATCTCATTTTATAGAGGAAAGGTTTGTATTAACAAAGACACAAAGCCAACATCACACAGCCTGTTCTGGCATTTCTTTTCTCTATTTTTTACACTTTTCATCTAAACCTCAAATAATCCCCTCAAAAATAGAAACTTTTGAACATACCTAAATAACACAACCAAACAGGTCCTAAACTGGGTCACCATCTAGCATATTCCACCAGGCACCAGAACAAAGCAAGGACGTATTTTTTTAAAGCACAATTTTTTTCCTTGAAATGCATAGTTGATCATTCCTTATTCTCATTCCTATGTCTGTAACTAACTGAAAAATAAGTTTCCTCAAATACAGAGAAAACTATTAAAACCATCCTCTGGGAATTAGGAATTCTTAAGAGCCTTATTTTCTTTACCCAAGGCCCTGAGTCCATGGTCATTCTGCAGAAGACTACTGATTTGGTGACATGGTTCCCAAAAATAGGGTCAAAATGTGTGTATTTTTCTAGAAACAGGGTCCATAGCTTTCACCACTAGCAAAAGGGTCCAAGGCTCAGACACAGCTTTGGAAGGAAGGTTTGTCTTGAAATCTGTTCTGAACTCTTCTGTTCCATAATGAAACAAAGAAATGTATATTGAAGCATCTATGAGACCCACAACTGGTGAGCAAACACATGCATTCTGTTTAGGGAATTACACGAATACACATGACTTTGGAGTGCTCGTCCGAAATTAATTTCTCAGCCCAGAACAAAACTGAGTACCTGCCCATCAATTACCAGGAGCAGAAGGAACCAAAGCATCCAACATCCATGACTCTGGAAGGGAACACAATGTCCAGCCTGCCAAGCCCTCTGACCCTACAGGTCTGAGCCCTGGCCCCATGTCTAGATGCTACAAGGCACAGTCAGTGACAGCACTGTGCACATGCAAAGGATAAGTATGATTGAGAAGTAAAATGCAGTTCTGTGGTTTTGGTTTAGGTATGTGGAGAACATGGCTCAGGTCTGAAGTTAGGTATACAAAGCCAGATATAGAACACGTCCACATGGGCCCCTAATGATTTACTTTATTAGTGCAATTATGAAGGGTCCATGCTGATTGTGGTTCTGTGTTAGGACAAATTTTTTCATCTCTTACCAGAAACACAAACTAAGCGCCTTTGGTAACCCTATAAGCATTTCTCTCCTTGTGAGGTCAAAGATATGCAAATCTACAACACAAAATCAAGGAAGCTTTGAAGCAGGCAGTTTATAATAAAAGCTCTGCTGTGAGTCTCCCATTAAGTGGTTTGTCCACTGAAAGGCTGGGTGCTCTGGCACCCACTGCTCTAAATTACTGGTACACCAAAGCACACTCACAGAATAATCTTGATGAAGCTCTCAGAATTCTCAACAAAAACTTTCTGTCCCATAAAATTCTTTAGCACAGCATTTAAACACGATGATAGCCAATGCCCTGAGGTTTGGGCCTCCGTCTAATTAAAATATCTGTCTGCCTCATGATTTATAGTATTTGTCATCACCTAGGATGGATATATACACTGGTGGCTATACACATTTTGAGACTGCAAAGCTTTAATTACCATACTAGTGATGGCTTCTAGCAAAAGCTTCAGCAATGAGATTCTTAGTGTCTCTCGAACAGAAAGGAACAAGAACATAATTTACCCTCATCCCACAAAAAAAGAAATGCCTTCGTGTAAATTAAGAAATACAACTGCATAACTTGGAATGAGGACCCTTTGTATTTCCCAAAGGCTGACTTTTCAGCCAAAGAAATAATAACTGCCCTCACTGTCCATGCTAGATAGGTCACTTAGACATGAGCTAAGTCCTAACAAGCTTGAGAAATTTAGACTTGGGCCAGTTAATTCATAGGAGCAACTAACTTCAGTAACAAAGACATAATTCACATTGACTGCTTTAACCAAACCAATTACTCCAAAAGAGAAGAAATGATAGAACTGCTTAGTATGTGGGGGCAGAGGCATTTGTGATGCAAGAATCCTCAGAGATATTCTAGCACAACCCCTCATAATATAAACCAGGAAATAGCCTGATTATCAGGCGCTTGCCTGTGATCACAGCTAATAGAGCCATTCACCTCCACCCCACCCTCCTGGCGCCCACTGCACCACAACACTCAATGTTGGAAGTTGTACCCTAAAATACAGGTTCTTTTTAATGGGATCATTACTACACTACTAATTTGCAGTAAAAGTAACTCCCCATATAGTTATTAGGAAGCTAGATTTCTCTGAAATTGCAAGACACCCACACACACATATATTACAATTACAAATTAATGTATTAAGCATATTTAAATAGAAACATAAATATCAAATATAAATTAATATCTACCAAACAATTCTAAGTGTGTCTACATTTTACAGCTATACATTAACTATGTGTGCAAGTGTCACACTTGCTGTGAGCAGTGGCCAACACTAATGCCTGGGCCCCAGCTTGGGTTCACATATTATGAAAACAAAAGCTTGGGTGATGGTGGCATGCAGGTAGAAGCCTCCTAGGGCCATCAGGGAGGTCAAGCAGGTGGGTTCACCCTAGGGAGCACACTGGAGCATCACTGCTCCAAGACCATGGGTTCCACTGTTGAAAGGGTCCCTGTCTAATGCACACACCTGCAGCTACTTGTGGGCCTAGGCCCTACGGGGCTTTTGCTGTGGTAGTTCTATGTTGGATGATCCTTCTGTTGAACATCTTTGATGTTTTCATGATCCACACAAAACTTAAAGTATATGACAGTACAGATAAAGTATGGCTGCTTTCTACCTTTGGGAGACAGAAGTACTTGGAGGTAACCTGTTCCGTTCATAGGCACTAAAGCTTCGTTCCTTCCCAAAGCTGCCAAAAATGGAGACAATTCTGTGGATCAGAGATATCTACCTTTCAAAAGAACACCTGTGGTATTCCTATACAATATCGTGGGTCAGAAGGTTCTTTTTCTTCTTCTGACAAAAGCTTTTTCCCAGTCATTTAAGGCCATGGCTACCTAAACTGAGACCTTAAAAATTCATTGTCTTCCCTGCAGGAAGATGCTCCTGGCCTTTTCAGCTGCTTGCCAACATCTGAGAACTTATTTCCATTCTGTGATTTCCTGGCTGCTTCTGTTTGTTTTCTAGTTCCAATCTACCCCCCGCTTTGGAACTAAAAAAGTTACCAAGGAATGGGGCAGGTCTGTGTTTTTTCCCTCGATCACCATAGCTGGAGAAATGTGTCTGGTCCCCAGTACCTACTCAATATGGAAGAATTCTCACCTAGGGCCTGGCATTTCTGCTAGAAATATGTGTTGTCTGTTATCGAGTAGCTACTGCAAGAGCAGAGGGGGGAATCTCGGTCAATCATCCATTACACGACACGGTACCCAGAGTCGCTCTGACAGGTATCATACACTCAAAGGAGCTGCTAACCCTTTCATACATGCACTGTTTGAGGATGGAGGGCAGGATGGCGATGCAGACCTCAGGAAGTAGAAGGGACACTACAGAGGACCAAACCCAGGCCAGGCGTATCAGCAGAAGTTTTCTGGCAAACCACATCTACAACAAGAATTGAAGCACAGGGAGGAATGAGCAAAGTTAAGTGTGGTGTGAGACAAGATGAAAGATACTCACCATGACCCCAGCAGAGTGTGGGCGGAAGACGGGACATATAAAAGGCTCAAGAGGAAATCAGGCAGGATTCCAAACAACAACCCACCTTAAAGGACAGAGGCTTTATGAAAGAGCAACCAGAATTCACAGAAGAGCTTTAAGTAAAGAACTGATTAGCAGTTTGGCAACTGAGAAAAACCATGCTGGATACCGTGACAATATGAGTGGAGAGAAGTGGTGAGGGACTACTTTGTCCCAGGCCTCATTTCTGGCACATTCTAATAAAATGGAGCTAAGTTGTCAACCCACAAGGGGCGCATGGTGACGGTTGTCTTATAAAATTAGAAAAAAGGGCTACAGAAAATCCAAACCACCTCTCGTACTCTGAGTAAATGCTACCTCATAAAAACACGCTGCACTTTTACCATCCCCACTAATCACCATTCTGAACACTTCCTAGGTGCCCAAACCTAGGGTTGCATAAGATAAAATGATTCATGCTCCACCCACCGACCTCACCAACTCTGCAAGAGTGAATTGCAACCTTTAAATGCTTATTTCTTGCTCTTGCCCCAAATTGAACACCGGACTTGAAAATTATAAGTGAAAGAATTTACCATACACTACAGGCTTAAAAATCATGCACTTTTAACATGAAAAAAAAAGCAGGGAATTTTCCCTCCAGAGCTTTTTCAGTCCGTTACCATACTGAAGGGGCATCAAAATCTGGCCCAATTTCATGCACATATTGGCCTATGACTGACTAACATAGGAATATTGTAATTACAGTTGGTTCCCCATAACTTTCAT
Organism: Capromys pilorides; assembly: GCA_004027915.1. Taxonomy (NCBI): domain Eukaryota; kingdom Metazoa; phylum Chordata; class Mammalia; order Rodentia; family Capromyidae; genus Capromys; species Capromys pilorides. The sequence continues at coordinate 32,466 of PVKN010003588.1, forward strand.
TTATTTCTTTTATAGAGATATTTAAAGAAAGATCAAAGTACATACACCTTAACTGCCCCCAAATCACATAAGATGTCACTGTTTTGACAAATACTTTGTGCCTACTGGACACTGGATACTGTTAAGAGTGCTGGGATTAGAACAGCGAGGAACAGAAGTGAGTTCCTGTTCTGCCAGTATTTATGTTCTAAAGAAGGAAGACAGGAGAAGCAAATGGATTACCACAATAATCTCTGAGAGTGTGGAGCATGAACAAGGTGACAAGATAATAACTTGGCCTGGAAAATGTTCTTGAAGGGGAAAATATCCAAGCCCAAAGTGTATGTGAGAAGCAGCTAGCCCCCCTGCAGAGAATACCATCTACAATGAAGGAGAGAACACTACACAGCTGATACACAAGTCCACATGCGCAGGCCTCACTTGAGATTCTGAAGCACATTTTGCCTTAAACATTGTGGATTTGTCAGTCAGTGTTAGACTGTCAGTGTTAGCCCTTACTGATGGGCTTTGAGAAAAATCAGTTGTTGAGAATGAACAGCTGCCTTTAAAAGAAAGAAAAAACTAGGCAGAGAAGAATTCTGTTACCATAAATTCATGCACCTGGGTCCAGGAATTATGGAGAAGATAATGACCGACTGACTGGGGGGTCACATGGTTGTTCACCTGATGGGACTATAGAACAGGTATCTCCCTGTGTGCTGGAGGAAGAGCAGCCCTGCACATCTCAGGAACGGAATGTCTTCAGGAGACCAGAACAGGAAGGTGGCCTGGGCGTGCGCCAGGCAGGTCCTTCCTTCCTGAGGGGGCGCCAAGGCCTTTCCATGACGTGGCCTCCACCAGCTCCTGCTGTTCCCCTGGTCCCCCAGCTCAGCATTCACCATGAGGCGCCAGCCCCATTTGGAGAGCCAGTGAGTCACAAGCAGACACATGGAAGAGGGAAACACTCCTGACTTGGGCAAAAGTTCAGTTTTCAGGAGTCCAAGAAATTTCGCAAAATAAACAAGTTCTAAGAAGTAGTAAGGAAAAAAAAAACCCAATAGTGACAATTTAGGAAATTAGGCTATATTCAAAAATTTGAAACTAATTTAATAAATTAGTTTTACTGTGATTTTTTTTTTATACTCCTACTTTAATAAATACTTGCTGCACTGAACAGGCAGTGTGGTTTTCAGAAGTCAAACTTGGCTCAAATCTAATTCTCATTTGCCAGCATCTCACTTAACATCTTTAGCACAATGAGGACCATAAGCTTTATTTTTTTTTCCCTATAGTTTTCTTGAGATACAACTGTCACAAATGAAAATGCACACATTTAAAGTCAACTATTTGAAAGTATGTGTGTATGTATATAATCATCACATAATCAAAATAGTTTTGTTTTCCAAAATATTCTTGTGCTTCCTCTGTAATCTATCCCTCCCTCCCTCACCTCCGCTCCTTACTCCTAGACATCCACTGATGTGCTTTCTGACACTATAAGTTTGTTTCATTTTCCAGAATTTTGCATAAATTTTGCATAAATGGAATCACACAGTCATGCTCTCATTTTTCGAGGAGAGAGGTCTGACTTTTGTTCATAATCATTTTGAGAGTCATCTATGTGGTTGCGTATGTCAGCTGTTCACGTCTTTTTATTGTGGAATAGTATTCAATGGCATGGATATACCACAATGTGTTCAAACATTCAAATGACGGTTGTCTCTTGAGTACCCAGTTTTGAGGCTAGTTACAAACAAAGCTGTTACAGACATTCACAAACAAGCTTTTGCATGAACATCAGCACTAGTAAATACTTACAAGTAAGTCAAATGGCACTCCCAAGTATGTGTTCAACAGTTTAAGAAACTCCAGACTGTCTTCCAACTTGGCTGTACCATTTGACCTTACTGGCTGTGCAAAAGAGTTCTAGTTGCTCCTTGGCCTCTCCAATGCAGCAGATCTTATTCCTTTTAGCGTATCTAGTGGAAACATATTGATACTCTATTTCTTTTTGGTTTTTAACTCTTTTTCCTTAATGATTCATGATACAGGATATATTTGCTTAAGATTTCTTTTCAAATATCTGACTGATTTTTAAATTGCTATTTCTTTATGATTAAGGTTTAAAGAGTTGGTTTATATACTTGTGTTATAGGACCCTTATCCAATTTTCATGATGCTTTCTCCAGGTCTTTGGCATGTTTTTTCTTATGCATTCCCTAAAAAGCAAAAGTTTTTAATTTTGAGGAGGTTACAATTTTTTAACAGTTGAGGGCTAGGGAAATAGCTCAGTAGAATAAGCGCTTCCTCGGCAAGAGCAAGGGCCTGAGTTCAATCCCTGGTTCCGCGCCAAAAAAAAAAAAAAAGATAAACAAGAGTTGAGGCTTTTTGTATCCTTTTTTTTTCCTCTGCTAAACCCAAGCACACCAAGATTTTCATATAAAAGTTCTATGAGTACTCTATGAGTACTTACATCTATATAGATAAGCTATTTTGAATTCCTTTTTGTATTGGGTTGGTAGTAAGAGCTACGGCTTGCACTTCTGCGTGTATGTCTGGTCACCCAGTTGCTCAAGAACCACTTGGTGAAAAGATCAACACTGAGATGTCTACTTGCATCTCTGTCAAAAGCAAATTGCTTGTATCTATTTCTGGATTCTTTCGTATGCTACTGGTCAGTCTGATTCTCTTTACTTCAATATTATGCATCTTCTGTGGTTGTTTTCCCTATTACTATGTTATTTTGATTATGGTAATATCACAGTAAATTCTGAAGTCAGACAGTGTGAGTTTTTCAACCTGTTCTTTTGCAAAATTATCCCTAAGCCAGTATAAATCCTTTAAATTTCTACATAAGTTTTAGAATCTGCTTGTCAAAACATAACAAAGCTTACTGGTTTTACTTATGTTGCATTAAATCTACTAGGTACCTTGGGAAGAAGCGAATTCTTAATAATACTGAATCTTTGCACGTGTGAACACGGTATATCTTTCTGTTTACTTAGAGCTTTAATTTATTTCTGCAAGGTTTTGTCATTTCCAGTGAGAAAGTCTTATAAATTTCTGATCGCCTTTATCCAATTCCACATCTCTAATGCTCTTACAAATGGTTTTTTTCTTCCAGTTTTCAATTGTAGCAAACAAACAAACAAACAAACAAAAAAACATCAACTGTACCCTGCTAGCATACAAAAAAAAAAAATACAATTGATTTCTGCATAAGAGGCTGGACCCTACAATACAGCTAATCTCATGTTGGTCCTAGGGGCACTCTTGTAGATGCCTTAGAATGTTGCATAATCATTTGCCTGCAAATAAAGACAGTTTCACTACTTCTTTTGTAGTCTGTACGTATTTATTCTTGAAGTTGCCTCATTGTACTGATCAAGAACTATGTTTTAGGGAGAAAAAGAAGGAAAGAGCACTCATCCTTTCCTTAACGAAAAAACAGTATCTGTTGTATAGATCTATCAAAGGTGTCCATCATGTTAAAATAAATTCCCTCTAACTTATAATTTGTGTAGGCTTCTTTTTTTTGGAACTGGGGGTTGAACTCAGGCCCTTGTACTTACCGTGTAGGCTTTGTTTAACCCTAAATGCATATTAAGAGTTGAGATGACACACAGACCCTTGTTTTTATCGTTAACGTGAAGAACTGATTTATAATTGCTGAATCAACCTGGCAATCCTACTTGTGAATCCCATTTGATAACTGCACTATTTGCTGTATCATTTATTTGCTAAAATTTAAGAATTTCTGCATCTGTGTTCCTAAAGGACAACAGTCTGTACCTTCTTTTTTGTAACATCCTCATTGGTTTGGGTGTAAGAGATTAGCCTTTCAGACACCTGCAACTGTCTGAATAAATTACACATTCCAACTTAATATAGGAAAAGTAAGTATTCCTACAATCCTGACTTTCAAAGACAACTTTTGATTTATAAATGATAATTAAAATATAATAGGTGTTGCATTTTATTTCCTGAAAAAGTCTGTATAGCCTTGGTAATAACTGTCCCTTAAATATATCATAGAAGTCACTGACAAAGCCATCTAGGACCTGAGTATACACCGTAGAAGGTTTTTAACTACAAATTCA
>PVKN010003589.1:0-36542 GCA_004027915.1 Capromys pilorides
TTTTTTTTTTTTAATATTTATTTATTTGTTTGTTTGCTTGTTTTGTTTGTTTGTTTCTTTTTTTATTTATTTTGTGGCTGATTCAGCCTGCCCTGGCGGTGGGGCTGGCGCAGCATGTGGTGCCGGGGATCGAACCGCAGTCCCTGCAGTTGCCTGAGCTTTCCTAAGCAGGCACTTTAGACCACTGAACCATCTTGCCGACCCCCTGCTGCTTTTTCTGATTGTGCTTTTGTGGGAATTTAGGCTTCTGGGCATATTCTGTGTGTGCGTATGTGCGCATGTGTGTGTGTGTGTGTGTTGCAAATGTTTTGTCGTAATCTGCTATTTTTCTTTCAACTTGGATTACAATACACAGTGTCCCTCTGGCCAGCTGCCCTCTCTTGCTCCCTATTCTCCAAGCTGAACCCAGAACTCCAAGGGCCGGCAGCACACCGAGGCTCCTTTTGCTCATCTTGTGTGCCTGGCACGGCTTTATCTAATGGGATGAACCTGGCTAAAGAGATTAGCAAGATGTCCCGAGGATCCCACTCTTAATCTGCAGCGCTCAGCTGTCCGGGTCAGCTGGGAAGGGAGCTGTGGAATCAACACGGGGACTGGCTTCTGTCGCTGCTACTGAGTTTGTGGGGCCCCAGGTAGGTGCCCCCGACATGGACACCCCTCAGAGGAGCCCCCTGCGGTGTAGGCCCTCTGTGCACCTCGGGTGGCCCTGAGTGTTGGGCCTTCCGAGTCACCCCGGTCAGACGCTGCTAGACCATACCTGCAAGCATGGTGCTGCTCAAAGTCAAGTTTGACCAGAAGAAGCGGGTCAAGTTGGCACAGGGACTCTGGCTCATGAACTGGCTCTCCGTGCTGGCCGGTATCATCATCTTCAGCCTGGGGCTCTTTCTGAAGATCGAGCTCCGGAAAAGGAGCGAGGTGATGAACAACGCCGAGAGCCACTTCGTGCCCAACTCCCTGATAGGGGTGGGTGTGCTGTCCTGCGTCTTCAACTCCCTGAGCGGCAAGATCTGCTACGACGCCCTGGACCCCGCCAAATTTGCCAAGTGGAAGCCTTGGCTGAAGCCCTACCTGGCCATCTGTGTCCTCTTCAATGTCACCCTCTTCCTGGTGGCCCTCTGCTGCTTCCTGCTGCGGGGCTCGCTGGAGAGCACGCTGGCCCACGGGCTCAAGAGCGGCATGAAGTACTACCGAGACACGGACACGCCGGGCCGCTGCTTCATGAAGAAGACCATCGACATGCTGCAGATCGAGTTCCAGTGCTGCGGCAACAACGGCTTTCGGGACTGGTTCGAGATTCAGTGGATCAGCAACCGCTACCTGGACTTTTCCTCCAAAGAAGTCAAAGAGTGAGTGGCCCCTGGGCCTGCGTCAGAGCCACTGGAGGATGTAGAGGTCTAGATCTCTGACTCCCAGCTTGTCCGGGGCCCTTCCCTCACTGTGGGGTGCATAACATCCCTGCATGTGAGAGGGGACTTGGGTCGGATCCTATGAAGTCGCCAGGACCCTGGCCTCTTTGGCTCATAAAATTAGCAACTCAGGGGCCCATTCTGACATTTAGCTGAGAAGGGAGGACACCTCAAGTTGTATAAGCTGTAGGAGGCTGTGATGGGGCATTCATGGCCATGTTCTGGGACATTTCCTGGGTCATGTCGTACACAAAGGGAGAGGTTCAGTCACAGGGGTTTAAGTTTGTTGCTTAGTTTCCTGGCTTTGCTGCCTGTTCACTCTGAGTGTTTGCTCCCAAGGTGTCTGTGTTTGGACATGGTAGGCTCAAAAGCCCATTCTGTTACTCCTGTGGATGGGGGGGCTGGCCCTCTGGGCTGCGGGCTGGCTGTGGTCAGCAGCGTGGGCCTTGGGCAGACCACTGGTCCTGTGGGCCTTGGCTCACCCATCTTTTACATGAAGATGCTAGTGGTGTTCATCATCTGGCTGCATCTAGAGCCTGGCGCATGGCAGGAGCTCAAAGGCCTGCTGGCATTTACTTCCTACTCAGTGATCGTGGGACATGAGACAGGGTCCCTAAGGTGCGCCTGGCACAAGCGCAAATAGAATCCTGTGGAGGCCGTGGGCAGGAATCTCAGCATGGGTCTTGAGTCCGGTGATCTTCAGGCACGGGGCAGCTGGTCCGGAGGCGGGGCCCGCCCTCACCCTTGCTTTCTCTCAGGCACGATACTACCCTGCTGCCATTAGAGTGCCGCGGTTCCCTTAGGTCTGGCAAGTCAGCAGGCAGTGGAACTTGAGGTGTGGGCTGCACTAGCAGCAGAACATGGGCAAAGCCCAGACCTTGCTGAGCCCGGCAGCGCAAGGGAAGTGGGACTGAAGGTCTCAGGGGACACTGCGTCGCCTCTGTGGACGGAGATTACCGCCGCAAATCCCCAGCCCAGGAGAGGATTGTGAAGGGTTCTGCCGTTCCTGGATGACAATCCACAGGGCCAGGACAAGGTGGTTCAGTTTACATACAGCACCCCAGGAGGGGACAGGGACAGGGACAGGGACAGGAAGAGCTCCTGGGGGTGAGAGGCAGTGTGACAGCCAGTGTCTGCAGCAGATGAACTACCCGGGCTCTGTCTTTGCATCTTGTCAGTCTTTGGAGGGATACAAAAACCACCTTGTGACCCCAAATCCCTTTCTGGTTCAGAGGGGAGAAAATATCACTCCACTCCCAGTGACCAATGAATCCAAATTTTCAGGCACTTAGCTTGATCAAGTTTGCCTCAATACCCATGCCGGCTTGTTGTGAAATTATCCAAGCTCCGGGGACTCAGAGAAGAATTTTTGTATTTTAACAGTCACCCCCCCCCAAAAAAAAAAAAAACAAAACAATGACAATATTAAGAGAGGCAAAAGCATGAAAAGAAATGCAAGTCAGAGTCGCACCTATAACTGGTAGATGGTTTTAATTTTCCCACATTCCAGTCTGGCCTGGTTGGCCTTTACCAAATAACACAGGGAACGTAGGTGCCCGTCAGCTAGCGTCTGTGTAATGTTCAGTCGGTGATACACAAGGCCTGTGCGCCTTTCCAGAAAGCAGCATTACCCCCTCAGGCCCGTAGGTTACGGGCAACACTGACACTGGTCCTTTGCTCAGAGCTCTTGATCCCTTGGGCTAAATTTCTGGGAAAGAAATATAGCTGCTGGCTTTCACTTTCCACACAGCTGTGGAACTGAACTGCCTGCCTTGTTTTCAAAACTTGCGATGACCTCAGGTGGGGATCACCTTACTGTTTATCCCACAGACTATTACACCTAGGCTCCTGGAAGTGGCTGGGTTGCTCCAGGAGTCGTGTCCCCTCCCACCCAGAGCCAGGTCCAGGGGCTTCCTGAGCAGCTGGGGAGGAAAGACAGGAGCTGGAGGGGGGCTTACCTCCACCCCAGAAGCTCTAGGATGTTTCCTGTCCACATTTTTTTTTTTTTTTTTTATTCCCTGTCCACATTTGGACTGCTTCGTTTAGGAGGATTCGTAAGTACGCAACAAAGCTGGCTCCCAAAGACCCTCCCCCGAGAAATACCCAAGAAGTTTATCTCTGGGATCTCACCGAGGATCAAGAAGTGATGACAGTTTAGCTTGTGGATTTACTTCGCAGCAACCTGAGACTGGCATTCCTTTTTTGTTTTGTCTTTTTGGGGGCACCAGAACCCCGGGCCTTGCCCTCCCCACTGTACCACTAAGTTGTTCAGTCTCCAGGGCCAGGAGGATTCTGACGGCAGGGCTGAGGCCAGGAGCATACGGAGAGGGAAGCGGGTTATCATCCACCGAGATTTCTAGAAGGCATTTTCCTTTCTCACCAAATTGGGACATGGCCAATCACTGGGTCTCACATTCCTGGGGAGAGGTGGCGCCAGGACAGAGCTGGTCACAGGGGGCTGTAACCCTGGAGGACACTTCCATGGAGCCTCCCTGAGGCTGGCGTGGGTATGGCTGGTCCACAGCCTCGTCCTGGGTCACCTTGTTTACTGCACTTGTTCAGGGCTGTTGGGATTAAGGCTCATGGCCTCTTAAGACAAAGCTGGGCTCAGGAAGCGCCTTAGCTGGCTATTTATGTCACATGGCACTGTCCAGGCTGCCAGCTCTGCCTGCCTGGGGTCCCCAGGGCTGCTGGGGTCTTGATGGAGGTAAGGCCAGGTTTCAGGACAGTCACCAGGCCCAGGCCTCACAGTGCCAGGCAGAAGGGTGAGCCCGAGGTGTTTTGGAGGAGCAAACAGATCTTAGCAGGTGAACTATTGTCAGGAAGGAGGGACCTTTGGGGGAGCAGAGGGTACAGGCTGTGACTGTCAGGGAGCTGGCCCCCTCTGCACCGGCACAGCAAGTGCCCCGGGCTCAGTATTGCTTTTTCTCATTTTTTGGGGGGCTGGAGATGAACACAGAGTTGTGCCAACGTGGGCCGGGCAGCACCACCGCACTGTACTCTGGCTTTCGGTTGTTCTCTTAAGATTCCTTTGTGGGCAACACTAGACATTAAGGGACATAAGTGGCAAGGCTAACACAAAAGGAGATGTAGGGTCACCCTTGTCCACTTCCTTGAGGAGCCCAAGGGAACCAGCCCTGCCTTGCGGGGACCAGCAGGGTAGGGTGGCTGGCTTGCTGAGGTCCCTTGGGGAGGCCACTGCAGGTGCCACCCCTGCTCAAGGACACCCAGTGGGGGTACAAGGCTGGGTGACAGTGGCCGGGCCAGGGCTGCCAGGAAATGAGGGAACTCTCACCCTGCAGGAAGTGAATAAGGAAAGACCGAGGCAAGGGGCTGCCTTCCACTTCCTGTGTGGCTCTGTTCCCAGAGTCCTCTGGGGCACAGCCAGGTTGTGTCCCTGTGGCTCCAAGTGGAGGGAGCTGGCACTTTCTGGGGGCACAGGGAGCACACTGGTGTTACATGAGAGGAGACAGGTCCACAGTGGCTCCCCATGGGGCCACAGAGCTACATTTCACTCACAAACAGATTTGGGGCTCCAAGTTGTGTCCTTTGCCACATCCACACCTGGCCACAGGGACCCTGGGAACAGCTTCAAGGAGCTCAAGGGACACCCTGTGGCAAGTAGAGAGGGCAGCACTATAGGTGTCAGAGAGGAGCACCCCATATGTTCCTCTGCCTCCTGGCCCAGAGGGAAGTGGTAGCCCCAAGCTGAAGCCCTACCCTCTGCCCTTTGGTCTGGCCACCCATTCTTGGGGACCCAGCCAGTACCTCTCTTCTCTGACTGTCCAGGGAGAACTGAACTTCCACCTCCAACAGCCCCCAGGGGTGACCTAGGGTCACTCACTGCAGGATGACCATGCCCCGCGAGACAGGCTTGCTTACCTCCAACTATGTGTGTGTAGGAAGTTTCCTGCTGGCCCCACAGTGGCTCGAACTGCATCCCTGACCTGCCAGGCAGCCTCAGCCCACAGCTCACAGTGACAGCACAGTCCCGTGTCGCAGGTACCTCCCAGAATTTTACTTGAGTTCTTTCCTACAACCCTCACATCAAGCCCATGTCTTGTGCAAGGAAGTCGAGGCAGGGAGAGCTGAGGGGACTTGTCCAGGGGGCACAGCGGGCCACAAGAGGCCCAGGCGTCACATAGTGGCCTGGCTCTTGTTTCTACCCCCGCCATCCTTGCCATGTAGGGCCATCTGTTCTCTGGTCAGTGGGTTCTTCCCAAGAAGCTGAGGTTGGGGACAGAGGGCATGGAAACACGGTCACTGTGATCCATGCCACTGAGGGCAGCCTTTTTGAAGTCTTCTACACCAGGACTGGAAGCCAACAGGTAGTTTTCAGGAAAGGAACCACAGTGCCTCTTGAACTGGACAAGATGCCCACAGTGAGAAAAATGGAAATTAAAGCAACACCAAGGTTCCTGCCAGATTGGCAAAGATCAAAAGTTGTGCTGAGGAAGGTCTAGCCAGGTGATTGAGGGGTGACTGGACAGCCCCAAGCGAGAGATGTGGCAAGGACTTGGCAAAGTCACCCCTAGCTTCAGGGATGCCTCTAGTGGACAAGAGGGAGTTCCTAGTCCACACAGGACCACATCAGTTTGTATTTAGCAGAGTGTAAGAGAGACTCAACTGTGCGCTAGGAAGGGACTGGGCAGAACCCCACAGGCAATAACTCCAGCAGCTCCTCAAGTGACAGCAGAAAGCACCTGGGCTCTGTCCTGGCAGATCAAGCATTCAGAGTCTCCTGGGGAGGATGGGCAGAGCCACCACAGGGGTGAGGCCTGGAGGCTGAGAGACAAGGGGCAGGATTGTTTTGTATTAAAGACATTATAGAGATGAGCATGGTGGCACACACCAGTAATCCCAACATTTCAAAGGCTGAGGCAAGAGGATCGCTATGAGTTCAAGGCCAACATGAACTATATAGTGAGACCCTGTTTCAAAAGGAAAAAAAAAACAAGGGGCTGGGGAGATAGCTCTGTGGCACAAGTGCCTGCCTGGCAAGTGCAAGGTCGTGAACTCAAACCCTGGTCCTGCAAACAAAACAAAACAAAACAAAACAAGAAAAAAGACTATATTTAGAAGCTAAACATGGATAGTTTTTAAGAGTATAATTACCATTTCCAGAAACAATGCTGAAAACAATCATATATATAATTTTTTAAAAATAGTTTGTATCTTATTTATTTTTTTATGTTATGGCTGGCTTAGCCTGCTCTGGGGGTGGGTGGGGCTGGTGCAGCATGTGGTGCCGGGGATCAAACCGCAGTCCCTGCAGTTGCCTGAGCTTTCCTAAGCAGGTGCTTTAGACCACTGAACCATCTCGCAGGCCCCTCCTTTTTTTTTTTTTTCATATATATAATTTTAAAAAAATTGTTAATTTTAATAAGAAAAATAACAATGAGACAGTTTCAAAACATGTTAGCAGGACAGCCACAAAAATTAATACAATGCATATTGTTGTCTTCATAGTAGTTGTTTAGAGTACAAGATGCAGACATGATAACTTTTCTAAGCACTATTAGTACAAATATTTCTTCTCATTGAACTAAGAGAAACTAGTTTTATGTATAGTCCAATAGTCCATAACAGTAGCTGGTTATCAGTAGAACTGGCAGTGTCAGAAGCTGTTGACTTGAGCCTTTTACAGCTCAGCATATTAATCTGGCTTTACTTTTTTTTTTTTTTAATGTTTCTTCTTTGCCAGTTTATTTTTTGTTAAACTTTATTTATTTATTTATTTATCTATGTCATGGCCGGCTTAGCCTGCCCTGGGGGTGGGGCTGGTGCAGCATGTGGTGCCAGGGATTGAACTGCGGTCCCTGCGGTTGCCTAAGCTTGCTGAAGCAGGCACTTTAGATCACTGAGCCATCTCACTGGCCCCTGGCTTTACTTTTTATACCTCGTGGTTAAACTTTTCTGCTGGGTTAAGACCAAGTTGAAGCAAGACTTACATAACAAAAAACATAACTTTTGTATCTGACAAGGTCAGTCACATCCCCTCATGATTTTTTTTTTTTTTTTGTGGGACCAGGGTTTGAACTCACGACCTTGCACTTGCCAGGCAAGAACTTGTGTCATGGAGCCATCTCCCCAGCCCATTCCCTCATGATTTACCTTGAAACCATGTACAGCATTTTGTAGAACTTTTGTCAGTGTCAGCCATCTAGATGAGTCATGGCCATTGCTTGACGAGTTTGCTCTCTGTGAAAGCTTGACAGAATGTTTTCTCTCTAGGTGACTCTCCTTAGGCACACTGTATATCATCAATCCCTTTCCTCTGTGGCCCCCCATAATCTCCTTGAATATATATATATATATATATATATATATATATATATATATAATTTTTTTATTTTTTGAGACAGGGCCTCCTTACATCGTTCATGCTGGCATTGAATTCAACATACAGCCCTTAAACTTACAGAGATCCTCCTGCTTCAGCCTCCTGCGTACTGGGATTACAGGTGTGCACCACCATGCCCAGCTTTCCTTTTTTGTATGCTGATGGCTTTAGTGACAGGTATGTGATTCATGCATCACGTACTGGCCATGGCACATGGGGACTGCACAGTACAGATTTATTCTCACAGTCTGCCAAAATACCATTACTGAATTCCCACTGGGCCACAGAGGAAACATCGGTTACAGTAAGCATTTGCATCTGTAGTAAGATTACCAAAATATCCCTATATTTGCAAGTGCAAAATGATTTCTGTTTTACGCACTGACATGTTTTCTATCCTTTGCTGTCAAAGTCCACTGCTCTTGAGTAACACCTGGCTTGATGGCAGCTCTTTCATTAGAGACGACGCACATGCAGCTGAGTGTGCAAATCTCAAAGGTGGCCTGATGAATTTTGCCAGAGACACCCAGGATGACCACAGGTGGGGTAGAACACATGGACTGCGTGTGGGTCAGGAAATCTTCCTCAGTAAAGTGCTTTTTGCATTCTGAACCTTGTGATGTATGGTGCGCTCTAAAAACTATGTAAATGGGGGTTGGGAAGATAACTTTAGCAGCATAAGTGCCTGCCTGGCAAGCGCAAGGTTCTGACTTTGATTCTTGATATTGCAAAATCAATCAATCAATCAATCAATCAATCAATCAATCAAGCTACATAAATAGAAAAATGCCAAAGCTGCTGGGAGGGTCTCTGTTGCTGGGTAACCCAGGTGGCTGGATGTCCTTCACGTGAGTGAGGAGCTACTGGCAACCAGGGCGAGGACCACACTTCATCTGCTGGTCTCCGTCCTGCAAGAGGAGATAAGGTTGGTGAGAGGATGGGCCTAAGGCCTGACAGTTCTGAGTGCCAAGCAGAGCCTTGACTTCTGACTAGACACAGGGGGCTGGTGGCTGTCTATGTTTGTTGTTTACCTACTTTATGGGTTCCCATTTGCCCTGCTCCAGGAAGGCAGGGTCAGAGGCTAAGGCCAGAGAGGGGCTGCACATGACAGGTGCACAGCCAAGGAATGAATGGATGAATTAATGAATGAGTGAATGAGGAATGAATGAGTGACTGAATGAATGAGTGAATGAGGAATGAATGAATGAGTGACCGAATGAATGAGTGAATGAGGAATGAATGAATGACTGAATGAATGAATGACTGAATGAGGAATGAATGATTGAGTGACTGAATGAGGAATGAATGATTGACTGAATGAATGAGTGAATGAGGAATGAATGAGTGACTGAATGAATGAGTGACGAATGAATGATTGAGTGACTGAATGAATGAGTGACGAATGAATGAGTGAGTGACTGAATGAATGAATGAATGAGTGGAGGTCCAGGTTTCCAGTGGCAGGGTGGTGGGAATAGGAGCCTGGTAAGAAGCCCGAAGCCCTCCTCAGGCTGTCTGTTCCCCTGCAGCCGCATCAAGAGCAATGTGGATGGGCGGTACCTGGTGGATGGGGTGCCCTTCAGCTGCTGCAACCCCAGCTCGCCGCGGCCCTGCATCCAGTACCAGCTCACCAACAATTCTGCACACTACAGCTATGACCACCAGACCGAGGAGCTCAACCTGTGGCTGCGTGGCTGCAGGGAGGCCCTGCTGGGCTACTACAGCAGCCTCATGAGCTCCATGGGCGCTGCGACGCTGCTCGTGTGGCTGCTCGAGGTAAGCCTGCTGACGGGCGGGGCTGGGCAGAGACCATCAACAGCAAAGGGGTGCAGGTGCTGTCCTAGGTGCTGAACCAGACTGAGCACGTGATCGGGGTGCTCAAGGTGGTGGGGTGAGCCCAAGGCTGTGGATGCTCCCAGGGTGTGCCGCACCCGCGTGGAGGGAGAGACAGCTGAGGTCCAGGAAGCTTCTCTGGTGCCCACGCAGAGACACCTTGCTGCTCCTCAAGACAGAGTTGGGGAGTGGTGGAAGATGAGGGGTGCAGCTCACTGCTAGCAGGCTGGAGAATGGGACCCACCCAGCTCAGGAGGCCTGGGAGGAGAACAGCAGTCAGCGCTGAGTGTCCTCAGTGCCCTTCACCTGGCCGCTGTACGGGGGCCAGCTCGCTGGTGCCAGCGAGTCTGAGGGCCTGCCCCCTAAGGCTATAGTGGGCAGACCTGTGACAGGCACACGGTGCAGATGACTCCAGACTTGGGGGCCACAGTGTGGTCGTCACCAAGGGCAGCATTAATCATGAGGTACCAGCGTGGGCACGCACACCACGAGGCCTTGCTGGTGGAGGTGACTTTTTCCAGTGTAAAATATGTCATTACACTCACAATTCACCTTGACTTATACTTTGGGTTTCTCACACCAGAGAAACAGTGTGGTATTTACACACATACAGTACAGCCTCAAGGCGCACCCATTTACCTAGGAATGTCTCAAGCTTATCCTTCTTTATGTGAGAGTAGTGCTCCATTGCATTAAACCCCACATCTTCTTTATCCACTTAAACTTACAACTGACAGAAACAAAACCCGAGGCCAGCGAGATGGCTCAGCAGTCTAGAGCACCTGCTTAGGCAAGCGTAGGCAACTGCAGGGACCGTGGTTCGACCCCCGGCACCACATGCTGAGCCAGCCCCACCGCCAGGGCAGGCTGAGTCAGCCATAACATAAATAAAATTAAAAAAAAAAAAAGGAAAAACAAAACAAAAACCAAACCTAAAGCTCATCAGCCACTGTCATTGGGTGCTACTCCCACCTGGGACTAAGGGCTCCACACATCCTGAGGCACCACAGATCACATGACCCAGGTGCTGCTTCACTTCAAGCTGGTGGCCCAGGGGAAGCCTGGCTTCCTTGCCAGAAGCTGCCATAGTGAATGCTAGGGAATGAATCAGTCATCCATTCCTGGCCTGCATTCCTCAGCGGACCAGCTAAGATAATGGCTATAGAGGAACTGCGCCTGAGACTGCGCAGGAAAGAGGTGACTGTATTTTAGTAGTACTGGGGATTGGACCCACAGCTTTCACACCAAAACTACCACCCTAGCCCTTTTTGGAAAACATTGTTGTCTCGCTACATTGTTTAGGCTGGGCTTGAACTTGTAATCTTCCTGCCTCAGCCCCACAGAGTGCTATGATTACAAGTGTGCGCTACCAAGCGTTGGTTAAGGAGACTTTTGAAGCCTGTACAACGTTACGGAACAGCCAAAATGTGCCCAGGAATGGGCTGAGGATGGGGGTGCAGCTTGAAGAGGGGACACAGGGCTGGAGCCCCAGGATGGGGGATGGGACAAGGGAGGGTGGGCCGTGGCAGGCAGCTCAGTAGGGCTGAGGGAAGTTAATGGGCGAAGATGGAAAGAACAACGTTCTAGGCAGAGAGACCTGGGAAGGGGAAGTGGGGAGAGATGGTTAGGGGGAACCCGCAGCAGCCCAGGGAGGCTGAGAGGGGTGAGATAAAGACGGCGCCTTAAGCACGAGGCTAGACTTCACTGGCCCTGTTTAAACACCTAGGCCCCTCCAGGAGGCACGGGCCGGGGTGCCCCTGGCCCCCACCAGCCCAGCTCTTAGCCTCCGCCCACTTGTCTGTCCTGCTCCCATCCCACAGGTGGCCATCACCGTCGGGCTGCGCTACCTGCACACGGCGCTGGAGGGCGTGTCGGATCCCGAGGACCCCGAGTGTGAGAGCGAGGGCTGGCTGCTGGAGAAGAGCGTGCCCGAGACCTGGAAGGCCTTCCTGGAGAGCCTGAAAAAGCTGGGCAAGGGCAACCAGGTGGAAGCGGAGGGCGCGGACGCGGGCCAGGCCCCCGAGGCCGGCTGAGGGGCACCCGCCCCTTCACGAACACTGAGTAGCGGACTCCAGGCAATGTGGCCCCCCCTCTCCCAACTGCATGTCTGACTCCCTCAAGGCTGCCGCTGGGAACAGCCCATCACAACCTCTGCTTGGTGGTGCAATGTAAAGTTTAGGGTCCCCCGAAGCATGTGGCAAAACGTGGGTGGGTTGGCCGGCGGACTCCCAGGCAGATGAATGAGGCCTGACCAGGACACACCTTCTTGGGGCGCACCCAGCCCCACCTCCTGCTACGGCTGCTCGTGAGGGCCGCTTCTTTTCTAGAATCTGCTGCTGTGAGCTCCACATCGTTTCATAATCAACATCCAAAACATGCTTGATGCAGAAACACAGGAGTCTGGGACATCTAATAGCAGCAGTGTCGCCAGAGCAGAGATGGACAGGCCCACCGCTGTGCTCGCTTTACGCCGGAAGGTGGGAACAGTCCTGCTTCTCCGAGTCTCAGGCTCTGGGTATGCTGACAGCTCTCCACAGGAAGTTTTTCGTCTTGGCACAAGAGACTTTCAAGATGGGATCATTTCTCCTTCCGAGTACACAGTGGAGCGGTTGTCCTCCTACTGCAGGCCCTTGGCTGCAGTGCACCATGGGCTCAAGGCTGGTCCCAGCCACATGGGTCCTGAGGTGCTGACGACAGCCTGTAACCAGGCAGGAATGCACCCTATGGAGGTCAGGCTTTAACACCTGGGGACAGCTGCGTGGGCGGCTGTCACAATCCCCATGGACAGCACTGTCTATGATGGTGGGCAAGGGGTCCTCTGGAAGCTTCTCATTCCCCCCCAGGTCCCCACCCTGCTTTTTTTGTGTGTACTGAGGAGTGGACCGGATGCTAGGCGCATGTTCTATCACTGAGCTATAATATTCCCAGCCCCTTTTGAGACAGGACCCTGCTAAATTGCCCAGGTTAGCCTTGAACTTGCGATCCACCTACTGCAGACTTCTGAGCGGCTAGGATCACAGCTATGTGCCACCACACCTGGCTTCAAAGAGGACTCCCTGAGATGACCTCTTTCTCTGAGTTTGCACCTGTATGAGGTTTCGTTTCCTCTAGAAAAGGGAGGGCAAGGTTCAGGCCAAGTGTGCCATTTCCTGGGGACCAGATCCACACGGCGGGGCCTGCTTGATGTGCTAGTTAGGTGAACATTCAAGGCAGCCATTCCCACCTGGCTGGAGCCTGACGCTGGGAGGTGGAGGCAGAAGGGGGCCTACAGTTGACATCTGTGCTCCTCCAAGCACTGATGCTGGGAACAGATTTCTCTGGGCTGGGCAGGGGTTCCCTGCTGATCTAAACGCTACAGCAGCACAGGGACAGCGAGATATTGGGTGCCAACCAGGGTGTGTTCTGGGCTCTGATGGTCCCACACTGAATAGCAGATCAAAGATGTCTGGCAGCCTGCTGGACACTGGTCCCACTGATATCCCTGAGACCCAGGGATCATTCACACCCCCGACCACCTCCAGGGAGGGCCCCCCAGCTCCCACTGTCTCAGGAGTGCTGAGAACCCACTGAAGTGCTATTCTAGGCCACATGTGAGACTGCGCTGTCAACAGCTGTGTAAGATATTAAAAATTATACTGCACGACGAATGCTGTTCTTGTTAAGTGACTGTCTTGGTCCACCGGAGAGCATGTATCCCTCCAGCCCTTGTGTGCTGACACCAGCCCTAAGGGAGGTGCTGTATCACATGGCCTGGGTGTTGGTCTCTTCTCTTGCTGTTGCTTATGTATCTCCTATTTGCAAGAACTGATAGCTATTAGGTCATCTAAGTAGCTAACTTTTTTTTTTTTTTAATCTGGGATTGAACGCAGGACCTTATACTTGCCAGGCAGGTGCTTAATTTTTTTTTTTTTTTCTTTTTGAGACAGGGTCTTATACTATGTAGTTCTTAGTAAGGCTGGCCTCCGGCTCACTTTGTAGCACAGGCTGTCTCAAACTTGCAACGATCCTCCTGCCTCAGCCTCCCATGTGCTGGAATTACAGACGTGCACTTTAACACACCCAGCTAATGTTGTTAAGGTTCAAATCAGAGCTGAATTTAATTTCCTGTTTCTTCCACTGTGCTGGGGATGGAGCCCAGTGCTCTAGCAGAGCTGTCCCTGCAGCCCTCAGCCAGTTTTCCAAGTTCTGCCAGCCTGGCTCAGGGTGGAGTTGGGAGGTAAGAGACAGGATCTCAGGGATTTTGCTTTTAAATCTTCACCCCACAGAGCAGGAGGCAGTGGCCTTTCATGCTCATGGATACCGGGCAGCTGGGTGTCCTGGCATTCGTCCTTTGCATCGTGCTGCAAGCCCAGGGCTGAGCTGCAGGCCTGGGGAGTAAACCCTGTGCAACCTTGATATGGCTAATAGGATCGGGGCAGGCTGTGCACTCCCGGCCCCTCCTCACACGGGCACAGGCTGTGCCAGGCCAGCAGGTTTGCAGCTTAACCGGGGGCAGAGGTGGAACAAGACAGCCAGGACCTGCTCCCCATTCCTGGGCCAAAAGACAGCTCCATGGCAGGCATGTCAGGGGCAGAAACATGTCTGTGAAGAGGATGGGGGCTGCCCCGCAGGTCCCAAGAGACACACCGTCCTTCACACCCAGAAGGATTTTATTCCGTCCTCTAGAACAGGCTGGGTGAATGGCAAAGTCAGAACACAGCAGCTACGCGGTACAGAGGAGGACAGCAAGTGCTCCAGGGGGCATTCGGGCCCCCCCAAACCTATACATGAAAGTAGTGGTCACCAAACGCCCTTCCATGGTGACAGCAGAAAGCTTCACGATAGATCAGCAGCCTTCTCAGCGTGGCAGAGCCGAAAGGCTGAACATGACATGGCTGTGCTGATACGATGTTTACAGAAGTCACAGAGACAAGCGTAGTGGGAGCTGGGGTGCAGGCAGGGACAGGAGCTGGCAAGGGACATGAAGGAACTATTTGGGGTGACGGAGCTATTTCTCTATTGCTAAACATCTGTAATCATTTGTCAAAATGTGTAACTGTACCTCCGAAGAGCTAGCATTAAATATACACTGCAGTAAATCTGGCTTAAATAAAAGTAGGGACAGAAAAAGAATTGTGTCAGGACCTCAGTCCTGGAAGTGGTGACAAGGGCAGGGAGCTGGCGTGGTGGTGCCAGCCTGTAATCCTAGCACTCAGGAGGCTGAGGCAGGAGGATTGCTGAGTTTGAGGGCAGCCTCAACTACACAGAGACCCTGCCTCATGTGTACCAGATGCTGCCTCAGTGTGGTTACCTTCTAAGAGGATTCTGAATGGGAAGGACAGCAGAAGTCCCACAGGCCAGCAAATAAAAAGTAGCTTCCTTCTGACCAGGTCAGAAGCAGGAAATGTGTGGTCAGTTCTCGGGGTGCCTCGTGGGCCCAGGACAAGGCCTGAAATGGTCCAGAAGAGACACAGCTGTGGCAGACAATGGACATGAAATTTAATCAGCTGAAATCATGACTAAGCTCTCTGGGAAGGTCAAGATGGCTTGGCTGGTGGCTGCATCCGACACTAATAATATAATAAGCCTCTTACGCTTCATGCTAATACAGATGCCCCACTTTTGCTACAAGGTGACACAGGGAGCACTGCAAGGCCCCCAAAGGTGGAACTCAACAGGAAGGACATGCAGGCCAACCCAAAGTACTGTCAACACCTACAGTATTTATTCAGATAGCTTCAAACTTTTTACATATGGTACATTCCAGAGCTTCCAAGTTGTCCACAGATATTAAGGTTATAGCCAACTTATTAAACAGACAGGATTTTCCCTGATATGGAAAGCATGTTATATAAACATTTCTACAATAAACAAATCATGCAGGATGAATTGCAAAACTAAGATGCTTCCTCAGGTAGGGAAGAACGCTAACAACAGGAACTAAAGGGTGTGTGTGTTGCAATTTCCTCTTCTACCACACTCTACCTCCTTGGGGAGTGGAACGCAGAATCACCTGCTAACTCCAGGCCTCTAGACCTCCACGAGCTCAGGCCTGAAGGTGGGCACGCTGCTAAGAGTTGGTGATGATGTTTATGACCCAGTTAGGAAGAGAAAACTGGTCTTGTGGTTCTAAGCATGGCAAATATGTGGAGAAGCCTGAAGAAGCTGAACTCAAAAGCTAAGAAACTGTAGAGCACAATAAACATTAATTCTTCTTTTCATAGCCCACGTTGTGTAAATGAAAAGAAGGAATGAGACGTGGACACTAATCTGCAGTTTCTTCCTGTTCGGTCTCCTCTTAGTTCTGAGCCCAGTCCAAGCAAAATACTTTAGTTAAGGCGAGTCTTGGAAGAAGAGGGGGTTCTGCCACGTGACCTTCTAGAAGCGGCTCCGGCTCCTGGGAATGCAGCAGAACAGGCAGAGCTGAGCCAAAGAATGCAGAAAAGAAATTTAACAGAAGCTGAGTTGGAGGGTCCTCGGCTGAAGCACTCACAATCCCTTCGCTCTGCACTTGATGTCATTCCACGTAGGGAAAGTAGAGGCGCAGGCCTCCAGCCGCCCCGGCGCAGGCACTCAGGGCCTGGCGGGAGTGGCTGTTTGATAGTTTTCACTAAGCAGCTATTGTTCTAGGAAGGCACCTCTTAGGAAGAACAGTAATGGTTAAAAAGATCTGGAAGCCTGGCTGCAGACTGCCCCCAGTCCTAAGTGAGCCGGAAGCCCGAAGCAGTTCCTCTGCTCCCGGGAATGCTGGCCGGGCGCCCACAGCGCTGCACTCTCCTTTCTCATCTCGGCTAGTGTCTGAACGCAGAAGCACACACCTTCTCAGTCTAGCTTTGGGGAGAACACAGAAGTATTACTACCTGAAAATAGATTTTTTAAAGTTTTCAAAAAGCCCTTTAGTGAGTTCTCTCAAAGCCAAAAGTCCTACCCAAAAGAATGCAAAACCCAAGAGCCCTGCCTTCTGCAGCTGGGCCGAGTGAAGCCCTACGAGAGTGGCTTGCCTCTGGCTCCTGCCACGCAGACGCTCCCTGTGGTGGCCTGGCCTTCGGCACTGGTGCTCTGTTCTCAGAGGTAGACTCCAGCAGTGGGGGGGACACTCGCTCTGTCCCCAGGCTGAGCTGTGGAGAGGAGCCAGGACAACCCATGGTTCACACGTGGCTCCTGCCTCCCTGCTCGAGCACTCCAGGAGGGGCTGAGCTCCAGGCCTGGAGGCAGGAAACAGGTCCTTCAGGGATCCTAAGACCCGACCTGTGACCTGAGAGAGACACAGCAACAGTCTGAGGAACTCTGGTGGTGGAAGAGGATTTTCATCAGTCCCTGGAGCCCAAAACTATAAAAATAAAACTGGGAAATAAAACTTAAATAAACAATTTATTTCAAAATTTAGCAGAACTATTTCCCACTTTCTTCCTTAAAAAGCTGACTGGGTCATGAAACTCCAAGTTCACATTTCTGGTGGTGAAGTGCTCATAGATGTTGCCAGTCGATGCCAACCAGGGTCTGGTTTGCCTCCTGCGCATGTCCGATTTCCTCCGTGATGCTGTGCTGGTGCCAGAGCTTCTGGATCTTCTTAAATCGCTCATTGCACAAATGCAGAGGGTTTCCCCGTCTGAAAGGAAGACACACATCACTCGGAGCGTCTCCTGCTAATGAGGCCCTGTGCAGTGCCTGCCCAGCAGGTGACCATGGCTCTGCAAGCCAAGAGCAGCTGGCAGGGTCTGAGCTCCACCTACACAGGTGAAGGGAGCCGGGTCTGGCGAGTGGCAATCACTGCCAGCTGGGTTCCCCTCAGAGGGCATAGTCCTCTGGCTTTGACACATGACCCCACCCGTGTGCCCACTCCCCCAGCACTGGGCTGGGAGACAACACCGTCACTAGGCTGCAGGTGGCCCAAGGGCACCCACCACATGCGCGAGCTGGAAGCAGCTCCTCTACATACCCTGCCTGGGCCTCAGCCTGCACAGCAGAGGAAGCCTCCCCTCCTCTGGGCACACAGAAGGCCTAAGAGAAAGGCTTCAGTCTGTCTGGTGACTGCTAGCACCTCGCCTGTGGAGCAGGGCAGCCAAGGGCAGAAGCTGCCAAGCACATATGCTGTCACATCTTGTCCTGCTTGTTCCAAAAACTTCTATCCTCCAGATCCTTACTTAGGTAATCGTAAGACAAAACCCACCTCCTAGCAACTCAAATTTTTTCTTTTCCAACACCTGGGGGGTCCCAGACTCCCCTGAACAGAGCTACACGTGTGAGAACTTCTATCCTACTTTGAGCTGGGATGGGAATGGGCAACTGAGGTGCCCCAGGCGCCCCATCCCTCCCTCCCAGGCATTGCAAGGTGGGCACCATGCCGCGCAGAGGCCACAGGTAACACAGTCCTGTGCGTTCCAAGAATGGGCCGTACCTGAGTCCCTGGTCAGTCTCCCCGTAGTCGTCAAGGTAAGGAGGAGAATAAAAACAGCCTTTGGTTTTGCCGGCTAAAAATAGCACCTGACATTCGCGTACTCTGCAGAGAGATGGCATATGCTGTTATCAGCAACCAAGGTCTGGAGCCAGGCACCTAGAAGGGTCCTCTAGGTAAAACCCCACCCAGGGAGAGGACAGCAGAACCAACAGAATAGAGATGCTGAAAGCTCCAGCCCATCTGGGCCAGTTTTCCAAGTAACTATGGCGACTATACCCTCCTCAGTAATGACCACACTGAGCATCCATGGAGCCATTCCTTGGAATGGAACCGAGTAAATGAATAACGGAATTAAAACAGCGCTAAGTGTGAAAGATAGCTGAGCCCTACACACAAAATAGGTGCTACTATTTTAACCAGCATTTAACTTCAGGCAGCCCTCACCTTAGGAAGATGCCTGCGCCGGAGCCGCAGGAATACGTGTGTGCAGTGCAGGCGCCAACGTCCTCCCCTTCCAGCTCTGTCTGGCAGCAGTAGCTCTGTGAGCACAGCAGCGTCCCACACACGAGGCACAGTGTCGGGGCTCTGCTCTTATCACCACCTGACTTGGGGCACCTCCAAGAGACCAAAAGCAAACACGGAACCATAAATCAAGACGCAACTGCTGAGGAGTGGAGAGGCCTCCCTGGAAAATGACGTGGTCATGTCACATACAGCCAGAGATGCGCGGATCCTGCAGGAACCCACAACAGGGAACAGACACGAAAGCCAGAATGGAAACGCTCAGTCACAGCTGAAGATGTACATAAACCCGCAACGGAGAAACAGACGTGTCCTGTGCTGGCATCACAGGATGACGCACCAGAGTGGTAACAAGCCGCGTCACACAGACAGAAATGAGGCACAGTGAGGCCAGGCTACAGCATGAGCACAGCGCAGGGCCAGTTATGTAAAGTTTAAAACATGCAAGATGACCACATGCACTGCTCAGGAACGCGAGGCCATGCAGGGCGCACTGGAATGTGCCCTTTATGGGACCGCTGCAGGGGACGGAGCGGGCAGCGGCAGAGCCAGAAACCCGGGGCTTCCTACTCTACTGTGCTCTTTTCTCCTGCTTGTACGACACATATCTGACACGCACACAAGTCACTAAGGGCCCCGCTACCAGGAAGCGCTGCTCCCACTCACTCAGGCGGACACTGCGAGTCAAGCACACCTACCCACCCACCCGACACGCGGCAGGCGAGGGACGTTTCACAAGTCAGAGCGAGTGCGCTGAGCAAGACGCTCTCACCCAGATAAAACCAAGAGTCACTGCCAGCTCCCTCGCTCTGTAGAAAGGCGTTCCACTGCCAAACTTACGAGAAATTGGATGCTTGATTAATGAGGCTGCTGTAATCCTCGGGAAGGTCTATTAATCTGTTTGATTCTCTCGGATAACTTAAAGAGAAGTACAAAGATAAAGACTCAGTTAATACAAAGTCATCTTACAATGACAGGGTGAGCCTTAGCTTAGTCCAAACAAATACAGGAAGGAGAATCTGAGGGGTCACATGCTAGGGCTGGCGTCGAGAGGCAGAGCAAGGAGTCAAAGGTGCAGCCGCACAGCTACTGTGCCTTAGGCACACGTTTTTACTCAGAGGGTTCTGAGTAGGCAGGGGAGGAAGGGAAGGGCAGCAGAAGCTACGCCTTCTCAGATTCTACCAGAACACCCAGGAAAGGAGGGCACACAGCCACAGAGGCCGGGATGCAGGGGTGCAGGGGACACTTGTAGGGAGTGATCTTAAGGTGACATGAACTGGAAGACAGAAGGCAGCAGCATTTTCTTTCAATTAGAGATAGAAGTCATGTTGATTCTGTGTCTTGGATTAATTCAGACAAACTTAGATCCTGGTCTGACCAGTGTCTGAGGGCCGCGCCGCTTGCCCACGTCGTGTGTGCCTGCCCCACAGGGGCCGGGGCAGCCTTTCACTACTTTATCTACTGCAAAGACCAGGCAGAGCTTCACCATACGAGTTACTTAGACAACAGTTCTTGCCTCTACCATACTCGCCTACGGGAGTTCTGGGGGTGCGCACAGGCTAGGATACTACTGCCTTTTGAAAAAACAGATCTGGTAGAGAGAGGCTTTAGTACTGTCTCGAATTGACAAAGACTTCTAAGGGTTCAACTGACTTCAGGGTGGAACCACACTCATCTAGTGATGTTTAAACCACTTTTGATTTATGAAAATTGAAATTTTACATAGTTCATCCTAATAAAACTGGATATACCACTTTGGGTTATGTAAACAGAAACAAATAGAACAGAAAACCTCATATAGTCTTCTGATCGTGAGGGGAGATGTATTTAGCAGTACCAAGGAAGTATTAAGAAGTGCAACACATCTGGCACTCCCTGGAGGAGCATACCTCACTGTAAAATCAGAACTAATGCAAAAAGGAGGGAAAATACAAAAATGACTGGCTCTGATTTGATAGTTATTAGGGAGAGATGACACGTGTGTAGAATCTCATTATACTAAATTCTTTACAGTTTTAGATAGTTTGAAAGTTTCATAAATAAAAGACAAAAAAGAAGTCAAAAGTAGAAGAGTCTGTGGGTGACTGAGGATAGAACTGAGGGGCTCACATATGCTAGGCAAGTGTTCTACAACTCGGTCATACAACCCAAGCCCCCCACCCCCATTTTTTTTTCCTTTTGTACTATCCATCAAACTCAGGACCTCAGGCTTGGCAGGTGCTGTACCGCTGAACTATATATCCCTGGCCCCTTTTCATTTTTGGAGATAGGGTCTATATAGTCCAGGCCAGCTTTGAATTCGTCACAATCTTCCTGCTTCAGCCCACCAAGTCTGGGATTACAGATGTGCACCACCATGCCTGACCTTTTGCCTTGAGATTGGGTCTTGCTACACTGCCCAAGGTGGCCTTAAACTTGTGTTCCTTCTGCTTCAACTTCCTGAGTATTTGGGATGATAGGCATGAGCCGCTGCACCTGACTAGAGCCCACAGGTTCTAAAGCAAGTATTTAGTACAAAATATAATTTGTTATCTTTCATTCACCAAAATACTGCACCCTAGCTATGTCTTGAGTTTTGACTTTTACAAACCCTCACCCTTAGACTCAGGAGTATGAAAGTGTGATGCCACACCTCTGGGAACCACTGAAGGCTTAGGAAATCAGCGATTTGAGGAAATGGTGCTTTTATCCCTGCCTGCTGCCCCCAGTCAAGCCTTCAATGAACTTACCTGATTGCATCTCTTTGGCCTTGTAAGTATCTTTTAACTTCACTATTGTGACACCAACTTTAATACAGAGAGAGAAAAAATAGAACATTTTTATTTTTTTGCAGGACTGGGGTTTGAACTCACAACCTTGCACTTGCTAGGCAGGCAATTGTGCCACGGAGCTATCTCCCCAGCCCCTGAATATTTTTATTTTTAAAGAGAACTAGAATTGCTTTCCCTCTATAGCCGTCAAAAGTAAAATAACCTTAATATATTTACCTCACCAAAAACAAAAAAAAAAACATGGACTAAAAAATACATTATTTTGCCTGCAACTTTTTCTTTTTCTTCTTTGCGGAATGGGGGATTGAACTCACGACCTTGTACTTGCCAGGCAGGCACTTGTGCCCCCGAGCTATCTCCCCGGCCCCTTTTTCTTTTTTGAGACAGCGTTTCCCTATGCAGTTCTAGCTGGCCTGGAGCTCTTTGTAGGCCAGGCTGGCCTGGAGCGCACAGCAATCTTGCCTCAGCCTCCTGAGTGCTGGGATTATAGTTGTGCACCACCACGCCTGGCTTTTTTTTTTTAAGACAAGGTCTCACTATGCAGTTCATTCAGCTTTTTAAAGATAGAAAAATATAAAAAAGAATGCTTAACATTAAATTTTGCAGCCATCTACTATATTAGCTGAATGTGAATGCACAGGACAAACCGGTCTAACTAACAAGCTCACAATACCTACAGCCAGAAGACATTTTTTTTTTTTTTCAATGTTAAGGACTGAACTCAGGGTCTTGCATATGATACGTAGGTGCTTGGCCACTAAGCTACACCCTTCGCTAAGCTTTTCCCCCTTGCTAGTGAAGACTGAATTCAGGGGCTTGTGCGTGGCAAACATTCCACCACCAAGCTATGTTCTCAGCCTCTCAGCCCCTCTATAATTCATCTCTTTTTTGGTCTTGAGACAGTCTTGCAATGCAGTTCAGGCTGGCCTTGGCCTCAAGGATCCTCCTGCCTCAGCCTCGAACTTGTGATCCCCCTGCCTTAGCCTCCCAAGTAGCTGGGGTGACAGGTGTGATCACTCTGCTTGGCTCACTGTAAGGTTGTCCATTTTGTACCAGTTCTGCGGCACTCAGCACATGCACACTGTTGTACACCTACCACCATCCATCTCCACAACATTTCCTGTTTTCGGTACTGGGCATCAAACTCAGGACCTTTTGTTTGCCAGGCAGGTGCTTATATTGCTGAGCTATCTCCCTGGCCCACACAATGTTTTCATCTTCCCCAAATGAACTGCTACCTATTCAACAGCCCATGGCATCCTCTGGGCCCCTAGCAACCAGCAATCAGCTTCTGTCTCACCATGCCACTACTTCAGCTACCTCATTAAAGTGTGACCATATAGTATTTGTCTTCTTGGGACTGGCTTGTTTCACTTTGCACAAAATCTTAAAGTTTCATTTGGGTCATGGCCTGTGTCAGAGATCTCTTCCTTGCTTAGGCCGAGCAGCATCCCGCTGAGTGCTGCACCCTCCACCAGGTCCTGCTCTCATCTGCTGACAAGCACCCATGCTGGCTCCAGAGCTGGCTGTGCTCGAGCAACTGCTACAAACGCAGCTAGGTTGTGGCTTCCTCGAGCTGGCTTTCCATTCTCTCCCACTGCACACTCGCAGCGTAAGTGCTGCATGGCCAGTGACTGCCACACTGCTTCCGCAGGGCACTCTTCTATTCTCACCAGCAGTGCAGACGATGCCAATGTCTCCACTCCCTTTCCTGCACTACTGTTTTTAAAAACAAAACACTTCCTCCCCCCAGAAAACCACAACATGGAAGAAACTAAAGCCAGCATACTCGAGGATACTCGCACTCCTGTGTTTTTGGGGGCTCAGCTCACAACAAAGACAGGAGCCAGCCAGGCGCTCATCAACAGATGACTAGACAAAGAAAATGTGGCGTCTACACAGCAGAATCATGAGTTGAGAGAATGACGTTCTGTTATCTGCAGGAAAATGGAGGGATTTGAGATCATTTTGAATAAAAAGCCAGACTCAGAAAGGCAGATACTGCATGGTCTACTTAATATATGGAATCTAAAAGAGATTATTAGACTAGAGGAAGGATGGGGAGGAGGTGCAAGGGGGGGATGATGGGGGACATATATGACCAACATCGATTATAAGCACTGAAACTCAATTTTCTGTAAAATTAACTGGTACTAATAATAAAAGGAAAACACATTTTAGTAGATTTCATAAAAGTTAACTCCCTCCCAGCCAAATAAAAACATAGCTCTTCCTGCTGTTTCTGCTGCAACCAGGGACACTGAGCACCTGGCCTGTGCTCACAGGCTACTGGTTTACCTTCTTCACAGAAATGGCTACGTAAGTTCTTGGCCCATTTTTAATTGAGTTGTTCTACTTCTGTGTTTTGTAGGAGTCAAAGACAGACACAGGATTTAGTCCTTTACCAGGCCTGCTAACACTGTGCAGAGCTGTCACTGACTTGACACAACTGACAGGTTAATTCCTCTAGACTTCAACGTCTCAAAGAGAGCACAGACACTGGCCTAGAAAACCCTCAAGGACTCTTTCAGTTTTTAAAATCTGAGTCCTAACAAATTCAAGCAACATTTCTACCATTACTCCCTTTCTGCAAATCTGCTGACTGGCTTGGCAAAAATCTTATCTAAACGCCAAATCCTTTGCAACAAAACCCCTTTTTAAAATGTATCTGGTGTATGGTCTCACTATGCAGCTTGGAGTCACGGTAATCCTCCTGTTTTCAGCCTCCCCACTGCTGGGATTATGGGAGGGTGCCACCACGCCTTGACTCAGTGGCTGGCTCAGTGAGACTGGGCCACAGCCAGCATGACATGTGATGCCAGAGATCCAACCTGGTCCCTGCACTTGCTTAAGCAAGTGCTTAGTCTGCTGAGCTATGTCACTGGCCCATTCATCCATCTATCTATCTATCTATCTATCTATCTATCTATCTATCTATCTATCTATCTATCTATTCACTTGCCCCTTTAAAAAAAATTTATTCAAAACTCTAATTCTTATAGTTGGAATTTTAACAGATTGAGAATGTTGCCATATATGTGAAAAACTCATGTTGATTTCATGTAGCCATTCGGTATCTTGTAGAAAAGTGCCTATTACCTTTTAATGAGCGAATTCATTATTTCACTATTTTGTTGAAAAAGGCAAATGAGGTTGGTTGGTAGGGAAAGATAGTTACATAAGTGTTCAAAATGGCTTGATCCTGAAACTGCAAATAGAAAAGAAGAGTTAATGCATGTAACAACCGACAGTACAGCCTGAGTAGAAGCAATAGAGTTAAAGTAAAATAAAGAGCTATGACCAAAGATTCAGATTTGCTAGGTGTGTAACTTTCAGGAACTAAGGTGGCTGACCATGCACAGAGTTGGGCCAGGTGACTCCTATGCCAAACCGGGCACAATCTTCCAGCGTCTCAGCCTAGCCATGTGCAAGATGGCGCAGCTGCACAATCTGCTTCACACAGTTATCATGAACATGAATGACAGCAATAACATATGGCTGCTATGGGAAAGTTTACAGCAGAACAGAAGTAGAGGATGGTTTTTCTTGGAGACTGGGTCTCACTACGTAGTTCAGGCTGGCCTTTATTTGCTTATGTATCCCAGGCTGGCCTTGAATTCACTGAGATTCGCTTGCCGCAGCCTTCTGAGTGCTAGGATTACGAGCATGTGCCACCATGTCTGGCAGAAGATGGTTTCTTCACAAGAGATGGACTTATATGCGATTCTGAGTGTCTCCGTGGAAGCCCAAGCTAATCTCGGTGGTGCTTGGGCCACGGACAGAGGGAGAAGCAGGGCAGGAACTGAGAGAACAGCACTGAGCCCAGGCGTACTCAGATCAGTAGTGCAGAGGTGCAGTTAAGTGGCCTGCACACTGTTTTCATAAACCAGTCACAAGGGAGTGTGTGGAACAAATGCAAAAGACCCACTTATACATTAAAACCAAATTTATGTGTATTTTGGTAGTCACATTGGTCACTTTTCAGTTTTTATAATCTGAGGAACAGTTTATGAACAAACTACAACTAAGTAACTTAATATCTGAAAGAAAACCCAAAGATTTTTTTATAGGAGAAGTGCTCCACAATGCAGTGGCAACCACAAAACAACTTTTTTTCTGGAGGGGAGGTTGTGGTATTGGGGATTGCTAGGCAAGTACTTTACCACTGAGCTATGTTCCCAGCCACTCCTAAGTTTTGCTTTGCAAATTAAAACAAAAAGCTTAACGGTGCATTCACTGAGATTTTAGTAAACAGAGTTTGGCTCTGCTCTAAACTTTCAGCTTTATTTTTACAAGTCACTTTTATTTTAACTTCTAAAGTGAAAAGACTACAAATGTTTCCTACATTTTGAAAAAGACGAATGGTACCTTGAATGTCAGGTGGTGATGGAACTCCATTTAGGTAATGAAAAAACAGGGCCGAGCACTTCAGGAAAGGCATGATGCCAGCTCTGACACTTCTCCACAGGTGCCAGCCTGAGGGCATTTCTTTCAAGGCACTGAAAGCCAGGAAATGATTATTAGGAAACTAGCAGGAAAAAATCATTGTCAAGATAATGTGCAAACAGAGGCAACCACCATGTGCAGGGGAAGCTTGGACACTGAGGACCCCAGGCTGGTGGAGCTGAGTCTACTGCAGGATGGCAGGTATGCTCACCCACACAGCCTCCACTGCTGATTTTACAGGAGTGGCACAGCCACAAGAAAAAACCTAACAAACGAAAAGCCATCAGCTATTCCAGCACCTCATGCCAGCAGGTATCACACTGAGAAACTATTTTCATACTAATTATCTTACATAACTGCAAATTCAATATATGAAATTTAAAATGAACGTGTTTCCCAGAACACTGTGTGTGTGTGTGTGTGTGTGTGTGTGTGTACTTGCTGTTACCTTCTGCTATATATTATGACGTTCAACAAATTTATTTTGGAACACATTATTTCAAATTATTTCCCATAGGCAAACAGATTATTTTCAATTCTTATCTAATATAATATTAGAATACATATCTTCATGTGCTTATAGGTTTTTCTATGTTTTTTTTTAGCATATTCTAAAAAAATGGGATAATTTGGTCAAAGAGCAAACACATATAAAGGTTCTTCACATATACTCTTAAAAACCCACGCGAAACTGCTGCAGCTGATCCCGACAATATGTGATGGACTAGTGATTTTACTTCTACTGCCCCTGGGTGTTATCCTAAAAGATAGCCTGTACCAACTCAGTTGGCATTTTAGGATTCCTAATGAGGTGACCTCTGCTTTAGGGAAAGTCTCTCCAAAGTTCATCTATGTCTGTGTCCACGCAGGAGGCGCATAGGAAGCGTGGCAGCCAGCACCTTTCCCTAAGAGTTTCCAGCTGTGTCACTATGTCAAGGTCTTGCAGGTCAATCCTGCCTCTTCCTTTCTTTTTCCAAACTTGCCGACAGACAGCAGCTTCCCCGTGGTAACGAACTCCTTCCACTTGCTGACCCCCAGGGAAGCCTATCACAGGGGGTCACAGTCTCACCTTCCTGTACACTGGTGAAGTATTTTATACAAAGCAAGCACTGCTAACTCTTCTTCCCCAGAGGGGTTTTCCTGATCCATGCCATTCACTTCTGCAAGACAAAACACCATATGCTGCAATTTCCTTGTGTTGCCATGTACTCATGACACGGGGCAGCCCCACAAGCTACAAAGAACTTCAATCCTTCAAGTGTGAGTGCATGCCGATCCCCACCCAACTGAGTGCAGCAGGCGCGCCATGGGCAAACCAGCTCGCACAGTGTCTCAAAATGCCTAGGAAGCAGCACGATGGGTTTCAAAACAGATCTCAGCAACGGCTGATGGGAACAGTGACATGTGTAAATTCAAACGCAGTTCTAAGGAGCTTAACTAATGTGCTACTCAAATATTAATGAACTCAGGAAATACTAAACTTTGACAGTGTTAGATTTTAACAGGAGAAAGAAATTTGTTTTAAAACTTTTTTGTTAAAAGAACCTTTTTCATGAGTCTTAACAGAAAAAGAAGGTAGCCTAATTATATTATTCTCAAATGCCTAAAATTTGGCTTTCTTTCCCTCTTTCTCTGAGAGTGTCTCACAACCTCCTGCCTCAGCTGGAGTTACAGGTGAGTATCCCCACGCCTAACTAATGCTTTTCTCCCTTTTCACCTCTATTCATTTTAAGGGCTCCTTAGTACACATCTGCATTACATATCGATTACATTCCTTGTGGGGAGAAGTCTATGTACATAGCCTGGTTAATACTTTTTGACTGAGAAAATGCAAGGACTTCCTTCCAGACACTGAGGGAAAGGCAGGAGTTACCTGTACATGAGGTCAGTAAGATCTGTATGATGTGCGCCATGGTAACCAGGTGGAAAATATGAAGGTCTCCAGTGCCGAGGCTGAGCCCTGAAAAATCCTGACACTGCAGGGCGGGGAAAGCGAGCACCAAACTCACCTAGATACCAGACACAGGGCATCAGACACCTCTCTCACAGTGAAACACAGTGCCACTGCTCTACTGCAGCCCTTTGAAGTTCCCACTTCAGACATCTTTGTTTTTGTACCTTAGAACATCTGCCAGAACTGGCTGAATACAATGACTTGAGAGATCTAGGGGTCTCGATGAGCTCCCCTCACCTCATTTATTGGGGGCTCTTCCATGTGTAGCGCACCATTAGCAGTAAGAGGAGCACATGGAAATCTTTCCAGGGAATGAGTAATGGGAAAAAGTATGGTTTTGAATCAAAAAAAGATCTTGGGTATAAATCCCAGCTTTTCTGAGTCTTCAGCTAGGCTGACATTGTTGAGCAGACCAGATAATGAAAGCCTCTGCCAGTCTGTGGCTGATGGTACAGGGGTGAAGAGGCTGGGCAGAACCAGTGGGGGCCATGGCTGACATTGACTAGGAACTCACTGCTCCAAGCTCTTTACACCCATTAACCCACTGAACTGCGAAATGATTGAATAAAGAGGACAGAACCTGAGGCTCATCTGTGTGGCAGCACACTCTGCAGCCTATGCAAGAGGACCTAGAGGAGGTGGAGCTGGAACTCTCCACCAGCCTCTCCCTGGCCCCTGCAAAGGGGTATCTGCCTCAGATTAGCAAGAATGCCTGGACTTTGGAAAAGGCACACAGACACTGTATGGGCAGCAGCCACTCTAACTCCAGTGGTGCTCCTTTTACCTCTTTATAGATTAAAAGCAGAGAGATTTTCTGACACAAGTCACAAAACAAAATGAGGGAGGGAGGATGTATAGACCAAAGCTTTCTTTACCAGGTGCCTCAGTCCATCTCTGGACTCTTCAGGAAGGAGTTTTGCACAGGTGGTGATTATATCACGTGACAGCGGTCGTATCTCTCTACCCTATTCAAACCTAAACTCAAGCTATGTAGTACAATAACAAGAACTTAACATAGAAAATACCCACCAACAAATGAAACATGTCGATGTCTAGTATGCACGGAACATCATCATAGCTGTCATTAGGTACCAAGGCTAAGATTTAAAGATAAACACATTAGTACAGTTTATGTGTCAACATTAAGTTAAAATGCTTAAAATATAGTTCAAATTTTTCTTTTTGCAGGCTATATATATACATTTATGAGATAGGGGTTCCGTAACAGTACTGTCAAATATTTCACTCATGAGAGAAGTTATAGTGCTAAAAACTATTTTAGATGAGAAATTACCATTCTGCACATGGCACATCTATTAATACTCACATGCAAAAAGTTTACAAAAATGTCTTTGTACCACTGGAAGTGATGCCACTGTCCAATGTGCTGCTGCGAATCTTGTCAGTGACCTAAGACAATCACCCTGCGACAGAGAAAGTGACACAATTATCAAAGAAGCCAAGCTGGGTGTAGTGATGCATGCTTGTAATCCCAGCACTCAGGAGGCTGAGGCAGGAGGGTCCCTGTGAGTGTGAGGCTAACCCGGGCCCCATAGTAAATTTGAGACAAGTGGGAATGTCTTGAGATGTAGCAAGTCTCATCTCAAAAAAAAAGGAGCCGCTGAAGAAGTGTGTCTCTCCTCTCAGACATGCTGCTTCCAAGTAC
The DNA here is from genome assembly GCA_004027915.1 of Capromys pilorides. Classification (NCBI taxonomy): domain Eukaryota; kingdom Metazoa; phylum Chordata; class Mammalia; order Rodentia; family Capromyidae; genus Capromys; species Capromys pilorides. The sequence goes on from PVKN010003589.1 coordinate 29,319, forward strand.
AATGGCTGTGCATACAACCGAGTCTCTCCAGGAGATGGAGTGTGGCACCAGGGTGTCTCTCAGGAGAAATCAACAATGTGAGTTCAATGGGAAACTGCCACAGGGCTGCTGTGTGAAGAGTAGCTTTGTCAGCCAAGTCTGCCACTTCAGTGCTGGGTTCTCTCTGGAAAGGAGCTAAACACTTGTAAGGTGAAGAGCCAGCAACACAGGCCCAGAGACTGAGGAGCTATTTCTTTTATTTATTCTGGAGATATTCTAAAATGTGGGGACTTCAACACATACTGGGGAAACTATGAACAAAAAGGGACAGATCCAGAGATCAGGGTGTCTGTAAGCATTAAAAACCGTTATGAGTAAGCAGCAATAAGAAGAAAGCTCTTGATTTAAAGTGATGAATACAGCAGGAGACAACAGTAACGAAGCCGGTTATGATCGAGTGAGTATAAATACAGATGGAAAAGTAAAGAGCTAATGAGATGTTTGTTGTTCTTGACCTCTTTGTGCTTTCAGTAATGCTGTGTCATTAAATAAGTACTGTGGATCTAAGCCTTGGTTTTGAAGCTCTTCAAATGAGAACTCACCCTTCCTCGGCCTGCTCTCCCAGCTTGAAGCCCTGGAGTTGGGCAGGGAGGAGCAAGCAGGACCAAGTCAGCTGAAGAACAACCTAAAATGCAGGAGGCTGCGCAGGGCACTCGGGAGAGAAAGTGCCAAGCTCTGGGAACCAGTACTTAGGACTCTGGGTGACTCTGTACGAATGGCTCATAGGGATGGGCACTGGCAGAAGCTGATAATGGTTAAGATGTTTATAAAAGCATGACTATGGCCAGGTTCCTCCCAAAACCAACTCTTCTCATGTCATATAGAGAAGAGTTTGACTCAGGTTAGGAACTGCCTACTATAATTTAGATAAGAAATGATACAGATCCAGGCATGGTGATGCATGCCTGTAATTGCAGCACTCTGAGAGGCTGGGGTAGGAGGATTGTAAGTTCAAGCCCATCCTGAGGTCCTTTATCAAAATAAAAATGTAAGAAAAGGGATGAGGATATAGCTTCGTGCAAAGGTCCTGAGATCAATTCTAAGTGTCATACACACACACACACACACACACACACACACACACACACACACACACACAGAAAAGTCAAACAAACAGAAGAAACGACAGGAGGGTAAGAGACTACTATCAACTGATACAAGTAAGTGTTAGGCCACATGGCACATCCAATGGCCTTCAATGTTCTCATTTGGTCCCTTGATGGACAGTAGTGACTAAGTCACAGGATACAGGAAGAAAAACTGATTTGGGTTATTAGACTTGAAGATACTTTTAGGAGAGCCTGATGGGAAACGAACAAATGTGGTCAATAAACTAATGGAGACCTGAATGAAGGCGAGGTACAGATTGGAGATGCTGAGGTAGAAAATCTGGCTCTAACTGCAGTCAGAGGCACAGAGTGGGCTGTGAAGGGAGGACCAGCAGATGGTGGGGGGCACAGGCAGAAGCCTGGGGTTTAGAGAATGTAACAATGACAGGCTGAAGGAGGAAGACAACACCAAAAAGGAGCATCTGGAGGAGGAGGAAGAAAGCCGGGAGGGCCACAGAAACAAAAGCAGATGCCATGTTGAGTGATTCCGACAGCCTGTGGTGTGAGACACTGCCAGACTCGAGCTACGCAGTGAGAACGTGAGCGCTTGCCCCCCATCTCCCCATCTTCCGGGCATGCAGCACACGCAGCCTGATACCAACTCGTATGTATTCACGTGTTCTCTATTAAAGATGTCAAATGCAGCAGAGCACGTGTTCCATTTTATATTTCTTAGGATAGCATTAGAAATTGAAGAATAAGCTCCCTTGTTTTATGCTTTCCCATTTTTTCACGTGTTTAACCAACAGTTGTGGATGAAAAGGCACAGTTACTACCAAAAGTCTACATAAACGAAAAATTATAGACATTATTTCTTCTATATCCTAATGGAAACGAGTTTTACTGCAAAAAGAGTGAACACAAGGTTAAACAATCAATTTCTGATTTGTAAGTTTGATTTCCACTTCCGCTTTTCATGAATTGAGTATGTGGAGAACTTACCAGCCTACAAGGCAAAGGACTAAACAGCGGCTTATCTTCATCACTCAGAATTCTTTCTGCAGGTTAAAAATAAAAGGAGTTATCTATATAATTATTTTCAATAAAGTTAATGAAAAAAATAAAGGAGGTGAAATTTATGCATATGTCATCAGAAATTTTTTTTTCTTTCTTGGTACTGGGAATCAAACTCAGGACCTTGTGCTTGCCAGGCAGGCACTGTGCCACTGAGCCATATCCCTAGCCCTTGGTATCAGAATTTTTTTTTGTGTGTGTGTGACTGGCGTTCGAACTCACGACCTTGCACTTGCCAGGCAGGCACTTGTGCCATAGAGCTATCTCCCTAGCCTCCAGAATTTTTATTTTTATTTATTTATTGCAGGACCGGGGTTCAAACTCACAACTTTGTACTTGCCAGGCATGCACTAGTGCCACGGAGCTATCTCCCCAGCCCCTGTTATCAGAATCTTTAGAAACTGAAACAGTCAATTCTTCTTACAGAACTAGTTTTGGATTATTTATTTATCTGGTATGGGGATTGAACTCAGGACCTTTTTCTTGCCAGGTAGGCACTTATGCCACTAAGCTATTTCCCCAGATCTGGAATCTTTAAATCATATTATAAGAATTAACTTTGCGGGGCTGGGGAGACAGCTCTATGGCACAAGTGCCTGCCTGGGAGATGCAAGGTCATGAGTTCAAACCCTGGTTCCACCAAAAAAAAAAAAAAAAAAAGAATTAACTTTGGAATGAAAGCAAAAATAAACACAAATGCACTAGGTAAACGAGTTTTCTGTTGCTGTGGTCATCTTACAAGTTATGAAGCTAGCATTCTGTCAGTTCATCTCATTTGACTTTAAGGTTCATTTTTCATATTGTTGTGCACTTTACACATCTCACTAAAACTGAGATTCTATACACAATTCACATCAATGTATGAATTAAAGAGAAACAGCTGTAAATCTCTTACCTATGCTTTGGATGGTGTATGCACAACTGCCCCAACACATTATAGGTACACGGGGATCCTCTTCATTGGGGTGAACTTTTAGTCCCACCTTGTAGGTAGCAGTTCCAAATGTTGTTAACATTTCCTTAATGCTCTCAGAATAAGGGTTCCTAATGTGAACACATATTGGATTAGCTCAAAACAACACGTACATATCAACAAAACAGCTCAGGTTGAGTGGCTCTTTCCTCTACTGGTTACAGCTGTGAGATAATCAGGATGAATGACTGTTCCGGCCTAAAAGGAATTTTGTTCTTCGGGTAAGAGGGGTGAAGTACAGGGGAGAAAACAGGGTAAGCAGCACACATGCATGGAGTTAATAAGGGTGGGGCCCGCTGTCCCTCTTTCCTGCCCTAAGGAAGTCAGCAGCATACACTCTCTGCCACCTAGACTGGCTTTTCCAGTGAGGCATCCTTGGTGAGAAGTTGCTCTCCAAATGGACATTTTAGAGCACTCAAGAAAAATACAGGTGGCAGCTCAATCACCTTCCCATGAAGCTCCCGGGGAGTAAGCAGACCCTGACCACCAGCACCCACACAGCTTCTTAGTGTCTTCTTAAGATACCCAAGGAGCAAAAGAAGTTGCAGGACAGCAAAGAGGTAACAGACTAAAATGAGAGGGAGAAAGAACTCAGGGAGAACACAGACAACTGGTAAGAAAATAAGAAAGCACATAAAAATGCTCAGAATTGAGGGACACAAATCCTCAAGTTCAAAGTTTACCAAGAACTTGGTCAAATGAGTGAAAAGGATTCACAAGCCAAGGAGTATCACAGAGAAATTTCAGGAAAGGGAGGAAAGCAGATCCCAGTGGTGCCCAAAAGTAATAAAGTTATAAGAGAATAGAAATGAAAAGGGATTATTTCTCAATGGATGACTAAAATTAATAAGTAATGCCCTAAACATCTAGACAAAAAATTTCTCCTAACTCAGAGGTCTATACCTGAATTATCAACCAGGCACATGGACACAATAAATTTTATTGCACACACAAGGACTGGACATCCAGCAGCTCTGCTTGGGCATGTGCAAAGGGTGGACCTGTGCAAAGGGAGTAACTTAAGGAAGCAGAGGAGACATGATCAAGACAGCCAGAAGAGCACAGCAAGCAGGATCTCCAGGGGACAGCGGTGGCCTCCCCGGCTGGTGTGGAAAGGCAACTGCTCCACACCCGACAGATCTACCGCATTGTTCAGGAAAACAATATCCCAGGTACATGGACAGAAAACCATGCACAAGAAGACAACCAACTGCAGGAAAAACAGAACTGTACAAAAAAGGGGACATAACTATTTGACTTATAGCCACAGAGTCTTCTGGTTGTTGTTGTTTTTGGTTTGATGCAGTGTGTTGCTATGTAGTTCAGGGTGGCCCTGAACCCACTATGTAGCCCAGGCTGGCCTTGAACTTGCTGCAATTCTCTTGCCTCAGCCTCATGAGTGCTGGGATTACAGACGTGAGCCACCAGGAACGCAGTTATATTGTAAAAACCAACAGGTGATTTAACCAAAAATTGTGAAATAATTTACTAGCCAACAGTAAGGTAATGCTGAATTAGAAACATGGAAGTAGGGTTGGTGAGATGGCTCAGCGGTCTAAAGTGCATGCTTAGGTAAGTGCAAGGACTGCAGTTCGATCCCCGGCACTACATGCTGCACCAGCCCCACATCCAGGGCAGGCTGAGCCGGCCATAACATAAATAAAAAAAACATGGAAGTACTAGAAAAGCCAAAAGGACAAGACTGGGAGTGGAGAGGAGTGTGGGAGGCAGAAGACTAATGCTTCTGTGTTTACGTCCTCCAGCTCTAGCCAAGTTATTAAGTATAGCCCAGGCTCAGCTTCTGCTCCCTTACCCTCAGGACAGCTATGAGCTACTCTCACTTTATTTTATTTTTTCTTGTGGGACCGGGGTTCTAACTCATGACCTTGTACTTGCCAGGCAGGCACTTATGCCACAGAGCTATTTCCCCAGCCTACTCTCACTTTATAGATGAGGTACGGAGAGGTTAAGCAACTTGCTTAAAGTTGCACAGCTAAAAAGCAGTGGTGTCAGGAACTGCACCAACTAGTCTAGCTTCAAAGTCTGAGTTCTGCTTTGTAAACGACTGGCTATGGGTGCTGTAGGAAAGAGGATAGTCTGGTTTTGATCCCGGGTTACTCACAGTTCAGTATGGTGGGTCCAAAGGTGCAAATAAGGAATCAGAAGGAAACAGAATTTAGTGAAAGTAGAAAAGATTGGACTTCGGCTCGCAAGATGGCTCAGCAGTCTAAAGCGCCTGCTTAGGAAAGCTTAGGCAATCACAGGGACCACGGTTCAATCCCCGGCACCACCTGCTGTGCCAGCACCACCCCCAGGGCAGGCTGAGTCAGCCATTAAAAAAAAAAAGATAAGAAAAGATTGGACCTAAGTTGCTTTTTTTTTGCAGGGCCGGGGATTGAACTCAGACCCTTGGACTTGCCAGGCAAGTACATATTCTACTGAGCTATTTCCCCAGCCCCCAAGGTTGGATTTAGAAGCCTTGATGTGACATTCAGGAGAGAAAGACACAGGGGCACAGCAGGTGTCAGCGAGGTGGAACAGGAAAGACTGGGGAGAGTTAAACAAGCCACAAGGTTACCCCAATAAGTATAACACTAATGCTTACACCTCAGAATTTGGGCTTGGTGTCCTGTAACATTTTACTCTGTAGTTTGCCAAATCACAGTCCTGACTGCTGGTTTAATTCTGTATTTCAAGTGGGTCAAATGTAAGAGAATAAAGGACCACTCATGGTGGCACATGCCTGTAAGCCCAGTGCTCAGGAGGCTGAGGCAGGAGGATGAAATGAAGTTCACAGCAAACTTGGCCGCAGGGTAAGTTCAAGGCCAGTTAAGACCACGAAGGAAGACCCTAACTCAAACCACCACCACGTTAACAACACAACCACAAAAACAAAATGAATCAAAAGAGAAGAAAGGGGACAGGAAGGAGAACGCACTTACTTGGGATGAAAGTCAGGCCTGAAACCTTCAGGGAGCTGTAGCAGATCTGTGTTCTTTGAATTCTTTGAAGAGGCAGCATCTACAGAGACAGTCATTTTATTCCATTACTCAATAAATTATAATATCTCTACATATTTGTTATATGAATAAAAAATGTAAAAACAAGAAAAATTCTCATTAATAAGAACTCATATAATAGCAACATAAAGCCCAGAAAGCACTAGTGCCGCTGACCAGAGCTTTTCCATCCATGTACTGCTGAGGGGGGCATGGCCCAAGCAGGGCTTCTGCCTTACGAACAGCCACCAGGACACAAAGGAGACACTGCCACTTCGTTCCTGGGAAAGCCGAGGCTGCCCATCTGCTTACACTGCCTTCCCTACTGCAGTGCGGCCTAGGAAACTTGGGGAGTCTTGTGTGCTACAGTGACACGTGCCAGCATGGGACCAGAGAGGGTCAGTCAACCCTAGTCACGGCTCTGCTGGCCCAGAGGCTCCACACAGTGCAGGAGAGAGTGGGAAGGGGGTCACGCCCACCCTCACGGGGCCTGCGTGCTTTCCAGGGATGAAGAGCAGCACAGTGGGGTCAAATTTCAGGTACCAAAAAAAGGAAATACATCAACTGTTTATTTATCTTTTCCTATTAATCTTTTACTTTTCCCTTTATCTTTATTTTGGGTTGCTTATGTAAAGAATACACTGAATTTTTAAGTGAAAGTTCTCATTTTTCTGTCTTTTTGAGACAGGGTCTTGCTCTGTAGTTTAGACTGGCCTTGAGCTCACTTTGTAGTTCAGGCTGGTCTTGAACTCACAAGAATCCTCCTACCTCAGCCTCCTGAGGCTGGGATAAAACATTACACACAGTAATGTTTTCACTTTTAAGTATTTTATTTTTTAGCGGAACCAGGGATTCAATTCAGGCCCTTGCGCTTGCCTGAGTAGAATAAGGCAAGCACTTATTCTACTGAGCTATCTCCCAGCCCCTTTTTTAAACGTTTTAAAGTAATTTCTTCCGGAAGTAGTTTAGAGAAAAAAAAAGAAAGCAGGTTACCAGAACTTACTGAGAGCATTTTCTTCTTTCCTAAGACTCTGTAATGCTTTTATTTGCTGAGATATTGTTCTAATCCATTCAGTCAGATTTGGTTGAT
>PVKN010003590.1:0-36569 GCA_004027915.1 Capromys pilorides
GATGTAGATATGATACTTTTTCTAATCATTGTTGGTACAAAAAATTTCTTCTCATTGAACTAAGAGAAAGCAGTTGTATACATAGTCCAGTATTCCATAATTGCAGTGGGTTTTTGGCAGAACTGACAATGTTGGAAGCTGTTGATTTAAGCCTTTTAAAGCTCAGCATACTAATCAAGCTTTACGTTTTATACCTCGTGGTTAAACTTTTCTGCTGGGTGATTAAGCGCAAGTTAAAGAAAGACCTGCATAACAAAACATGTAACTTTTGTATCTCCCAAGATCAGTCAAATCCCTTCAAGATTTACTTTGAAACCATGTACAGTGCTTTGTAGAAATGTTGTCAGTGTCAGCTGTCTGGATGAGTCACGGCCATTACTTGACCTGTTTGCTCTCTGTGAAAACCTAAGAGAATGTTTTCTCTTTAGGTGACTCTACTTAGGCACACTATACACCATCAATACATTTCCTCTGTGGTCTCATAATCTTGAACAGAAAATTTGGAAAACTACTGAGTTATAGGATGTTACAGCACTAGTTCTCTTAGTTCTGAGTCCCCACTGAACTTGAAGGGCTAGAGCCAAAATATTGGCAATCCTTGTAGCCCTTCTTTTTCTCTAATTTTTGGTCTATAAACTTACATTTTTAACCCTCCAGAAGAGAAGTTTCGTGATACTATTACTCTACAACATAGGTACTTGAGTTTAACATCACCAAGCAATTGCAAATTAAGAAATAGACTATGCATATAGGTAATATTTATTTTGACAAGGAAGGAGGTATGCAAGATGTGATTAAACTACAGGGTGAATGTTTAAATTTCAAAAATTGATTGCACTGAAAATATATCAATCCCCCTGAAAATACTACTCCTCACTTCAAAGGCCCTCATCTCATCTCTCCTGCCACTTCCTGAAGCTGTTTCTGGGAGTCTTTTTCCATAACTTTTTTGCAACATGATCAAAAATTACAGTGAATGTTGCTACCATGTACTGCCCAATGGAAAGGCAGGTTTATTAACACATTTTCAGATTTTTTTTTATGAAAGCCACCCTGTTCACTGAATCTGGCAGTGTGACTCCTGGCACTTATCCCAAGTCAAAATGACCAGGAAAGGTAAATATTTTGAATCAATTCAGGACATCAAGACAGTCATAAGTCTCGGCATGGTGGCACATGGCTGTAATCCCAGTGCTGGGGAGGCTGAAAACAGGAGGATTACTATGAGTCCCAGGTGTGTAGTGAGACCCTGTACCAAATGCATAAATTTTTTTTAAAAAGACAGTTATAATGGCTCACTCAAAGACAAAAAAGTGGACTTCCAGGGTTATCTTAGAAAAAGTGACAAAAATGATGATAAGAGTGTTTGAAGTGGGCTATTTTGAGCAGGATCCATGGCAATGTGTTTTTTGCTGTAATAATTTTTGATGAAAACATTCATCCTATCTTTATCATACTTGATCATACAGCTGTACCCTGAGCCCCATAATCTAAAGCAGAACCACAGCTGCAAAAGTCTTGGTATGCAGGCCGCATCCTATGACTCGTTTCTTTTTTCTTCTTCTTTTGGCAGAACCGGGAATTGAACTCGGGTCGTTGAGCTTCCCAGGCAAGTGCTTACTCTACTGAGCTAACTCCTCAGCCCTAGAAACATAGTTTCTTAATGCGATATTAGAACTCAAATTAACATGGTGCCCTCGGGACCCTCCCAAACTACAAAGTCCAGTATCACAGCAGAGGAGACAGAGCCAAACATTACTCAATGCTACAAGGTTGTTACCAAACTTGACCAGTTTTGGTGGCTGCACAGTGGGAGTTTTGCAAGAAAAAGAAAAGATCTGTTGATAAGGTGGCCAAGGGTAGAGCCGGGAAAAGACGCCTCAAATCCACTTCCTAGAATAGGGTTTAGGGATGTTCATGAGCTTAGAAGTGGAGAAAGGTCATTGGAGGCTGGGACATGATTGACATTGTGTTCATGCATAATTAATCCATCCACTGTCACTGACTTGACCTAGATGTCAGACAGGGGTGATGTGTATAACTCTCAAATCAGTAATTTTTCAGTAGATTAAAAGCAGGTGCACCTCAGAGCACTTGAGGTAGGTTAAGTGTACAGGGCTTCTTCAGGTTTTTCCCTGATCTCGATGTCTGAAATTTGCTGATTAAAAAAAAAAAAATGCTGGGGAAAAAAGAATTCAATGACCACAAAAAAGAAGTGAAGATGAGGAAATTGACTATGATATAAACAAAGCTGGCCATAAATTTATAATTACAGACCCAAAGAAAGGAGAGTAAGAGGGCTCATTATAAAATTCTATTTATATGTGTTTGCAATTTACAATAAAAAGTTGTGGGCTTTTTCAACGTATAAGACTAAGATGATTCAATTAGAAATTAAGCCTTGGTTACTAATCTGGTGTTGGATCCTACTGTGCTGACCCAGTTTCTTAAGAAAACTTTCCATGTTCCTACATACATCCATAAAATAGGATCACCCCTAAATTAAGCCAGTAACCTCTTCTATTGTAACATGATTCTTACTTTGACTCGGAGTATCTAAAAAAAGACTACAATGGGGATGAATTTTTATATTTTTGCTGATAAGACAAAGTCCCATAAATGTGTAGCAGTAATTCTTAAATTTATTCTGACCCCATGTGTAATTCAACCATCCCTGTGCTTGGAGCTGTTTCTCATCATTCCCAATATTGAGCGACTTTGCTTAAGGGAAGAGAAAGATATCTTTAAATTTTGACCAAAATTCATTAATAAGAATAATTATTTGAGCCCAGATCAGTCCTCTTGGGAGATTTTCAAAAATTGGAGGGGGAAGGGGAGACAGAAATATAGTTCAGCGACATAAATGCCTGCCTGGCAAGCACAAGGTCCCAAGTTCGATCCCCGGTATCACAAATAATAATATAATTAATGACAATTAATAATAATATTTAAGTTCCCCCCAACTCGTGAGTAAAGAATTTGAAGTTTGTAGCGCCACCTGCTGGGAAGCTCTGAAATTCCCATTGGGTTAGACTATACAGCCAGGGCTTGGTTAACATTTTAAGCATGTTTTCAGGTTATTTGAGGCTTAAAAGACAAATCCTTTTCTCAAACTGGCCTGTTAAGAGTCACCTGGGAGTTGCTTAAAATTCTCTTTCCTGGATTATATGCCAAGATTACTAAATCAGGATCTCCAAGAAAGGAGCCCGGTGGGCCGGTGAGATGGCTGTGGTCTAAAGTGCCTCATTACGCAACTGCAGGGACTGCGGTTCAATCCCCAGCATCACATGCTGTGCCAGCCCCACCCCCAGGGCAGCCTGAGACATCCACAATATTTTAAAAAAGAAAGAAAGGAGTCTGGGACTTTTGATTTGTGATGAGTGTGAGCTGAGCCTTCAAAGATGAACATTTGATAACAGCAAAGAATTGAAGACTGGGGAGATAGCTCGGTGGTCTAAGTGCCTGCCTGGCAAGTGCAAGGACCCACGTTTGATGCCTGGTTCTGCCTGTAATTCCAGCACCAGGAAGGCTGAGACAGGAGGATCATTAGGAGTCTGAGCTGTATAGTGAGACGTTGCACCAAATAAATAAAAAAAATTTTTTTAAAGAACTCAATGGCACATTTAACTCTACAGACTGTCCATGGGGAAAGTGAAGCACAATTTCAGACCACTCATAAGTGCACAGGGAACATCTACCTGTGGGGGTTGGCGACCCTACCCCAGGCAGCAAGTCCTTGGAGTTTCCACTCTGTCTGGTTCTGTGGTTTTATGATCTAGCCCCAAATTCTTGCCTTAACCCTCAAATGGCTCCGTCTCTCATACCACTCAGTGATGCCAGCTACCTGACGGGCACACGTTCTCTTTCTGGCGACCATACCCACATGGCACTGTGTGCCTTTTAACCTTCGTTAAAGTTTCATGCTGCACCCCCACCCTCACTGTCTTCTCCACGGACATTCTAGGTTTCGAGCAGCGTGTGGAGTCCCATGTGCGTACAACACATGACGACACTCCAGCATCATGCAGCGCACAGAGGATAAACTTGCTCCATGCTCCAATCTGTTTGGATTTCTTCTGAGGTTCCTGCCTAGCACAGCTGTGCACACACATGAGAAAGGACTTTGTCTTTTCTCAAGTAAAAAGTCCCAGTTACTTCAGAGCAGTCCAATGGGACCAAAACAAAACTAGTTCTCTGCCCAGTGACACTGGAGCTAGAAGGAGGTAAAGGGAATAAAGCAAAGGCTTAAATGAAATACAGTGTGTCGTGAATACTCTAGAAGGAAAAGCAGAAGGATTGCCCAACATAAATAACGACCCCGACCTTTTCTCGTAGTGATCTCATGAGAGTAACCATGCTGTAGAACATGCCTCAAGGAAGTGTGCCCCCCCATAATCATTTTGGGGGCTTCTTATAAATGATAGCCATCCTTTGCTGTCTGTAGGGATTTGGCTCCAGGGCACCCCACCTTTGCCAGGGAATGCCCAAAATATAGGTGTTCAACCCCCATCCATAATATAGCATCATTTAAAGACACTACAGAGGCTGGAATAAGGCCATCACCTGAATCCAGGAGTTTGAGGTCAGCCTGGGCAACACAGTAAGGCCTCATTTCAAAAGAAATAAAATTAAATAAATAAATAAATAGATAGATAAATAAATAAATGGCAAAGTATTATCATATAAGCTATTTACATCCTCCCATGTATTTTATTTTTTAATGTATTTGATTGTTGCAGAATCTCACTATACAACTCAAACTCATAGTAATCCTCCTGCTTTCAGCCTCCCCAGCACTGGGATTACAGGCATGTGCCACTACACCCTAACTCTGGCCAGTTCAGTCCACCATGGGGGCGGGGCTGGCGGGGCATGTGGTGCAGGGAATCCAACCACGGTCCCTGTGCTTGCCTAAGCTTTCCCAAGCAGGCACTTTAGTCCACTGAGCTATCTCGCCCTCACGCCTCTCCTATATTTTAAATCATCTCAATATGATTTACAACACCTCCCACAACATAAATGCCAAGCGCTTAGTGGCTATGGTATATTATTTAGGAAATAATGACAAAGAGGACCATCTGTAGGCGTTCAGTGTAGGCACAGTTTTTTTTAAAGAATATTTCATATTCGCAGTTGATCGAACCCAGGAGTCAGAAGCAGGGGACACAAAGGGCTCACTGCACCTCTTCAGTCATGAGACCCAAAAGCCATACCTATGTCAAGGGGGTCCATCTGTTGCTTGGATTGGAAAAGTCATCTCTTAGTTCCACGTCACTGGCTCCTTTGCAGTGCTCGCAACAGAACTGCCCAGAGTGTCCCAGGTGCTGAGCATACGTTCCGCCCTGAGCATGCGTTCCACGGCTGAGCATGTGTTCTGTCCTGAGCAGGCGTTCCACCACTGACCCTAGTCTGCTAATTCCTTTTCTAATAATGGGTCGAAGCAAACTCTTTCCTGAGAGCCCCCATACAAATACAAAACAGGCTCTATACAATACTTCTACCATGGGGGCCGGTGAGATGGCTCAGCGGTCTAAAGAGCCTGTTTAGGCAAGCTCAGGCAACCGCAGGGAATGCGGTTCAATCCCTGGCACCACATGCTGCGCCAGCCCCACCCCCAGGGCAGGCTGAGCCGGCCATAATCAAAATTTAAAAACAAAAAAACCCCTGCAACTTCTACCATATAATGGAGCGACAAGCATGGCATCAACATTTCTATTACAAATAGCAGGTTCTCCTGTTAGAACAGCAAGGAGGAAGCAGAGCGGAGCAAGATGTTACTCCAGCAGAGAAAACACTGAGCCCTGCAGCTCTGCGGCCAGTGCTCAGGGCGTGTGGTGGCAGGATGTGGGCTCCAGTATGCTTGGGGGGCCTGGGCTCTGCAGCTCTGCTGCCTGAAACCCACATGGCCTCTCTCTCTCAGGGGCTTGTTCCACTCGTTGCCTGTGGCTTTTCTCAGTAGACGTCTCATGCTCCTGACATCCCTAACATCCTGGGGTCTCCAGTGCAGCTTTGGCTTCACTGTTCCAGCTTCATGCATCACTCTCTGACAGGCTGTCCTGAGGGACTGTGAGTCTTCTGGTCTCCCAGGACTTCCTTCAAAATCTGGTGACAGCCCCTGAGACCCCAGAATGCTCTTTCTTATTTATTTATGTATGTATTTATTTGGTACAGGGTCTCTTTACATAGCTCAGACTTGTAGTGATCCTCCTGTCTCAGCCTCCCCAGGGCTGGGATTACAGGCATACACCACCACACCCAGTTTCGGTGGCTAGCACTCAGGGCTGACATGGTATGCAGTACCAGGGATCAAACCTAGGTCCTTGCGCTTGCCAGGCAGGTGCTTAAACTGCCAAGCTATCTCCCAGCCCCTGCTCTCCTTCTGCATTCCTGCAGAAACAGCCTTCCATGGATACCAACGTCTGCCATCCACTGGAACAGCCATAGATGGACTTAGGTGGGCCTTGGCCATGGCTGTCTCTGGGTACGTGGATGGTTGTGCACGGTGAAGGGCTTCCTGAGGACATGACTCTTATGCAACCTTCTGCTCAAAGCAAAGACTTTCGAGCGAGTTTAGGTTTTCACACCTTGAGCCTGAACTGGCGGGGTGTGGCTAATTCCCGAGGTGCTCCTCCGGTGTATTTCCTATTGCTCCTGTGGCTTCTTATTAATGGCCCCTTATCTTTTCAGTAGTCATACCATCTTTGGCTCCAAAAGTACAAGGGTTTCTTTTCTGTCCAAATTTACATTTCTCCAAGTCTTTCTCCTCTGATTTTTGTTCCTGATTCTCATAGTAAATCTGGCTAAAACACCAGAAATATTTATGCCACTGCCTGAAGGCTGTGTTGCCTTAAAATTTCCTTTGATGGGGCTGGCAAGACAGCTCAGTGGTCTAAAGCATCTGCTTAGGCAAGCTTAGGCAACCACACAGGACCGCTGTTCATAGAAGTTTTTGTTGCTGCTGCTGCTACTGTTGTTGTGTTTTGCCAATAAAAGGATGTCACATGAATGGACTCTGGTCCCTTTCCCATATGCAACTGCAAGAGCAGTCTCTGGTGCACCATCCTATCAGCATTCTAGTCTTCTGAGCTCGCAATAGAATTGTCCACCAAGCTCTGCTTACACTAGCCCACTTCTCCAGGGGAAATGTTTCCCTAGCTCACCGTCTTGGTTACTTTTCTCTAGTTGCTGAGACAAAATACCCAATGCCCAAAATTAAGGAAAGAAAGGTGTTGTTAGCTCACAGTTCATGGGGGTCTCAGCCCATAATCAGCTGGCATGGCACAGAGCAATGCTTAAGGCAGCAGAAGACAGTAAACCAGCAAGAGAAAGAAGAAACCTCTTTTCCTCCCTTATATCATAAACACAACACCCCCACCCAGGGAGGCTACAGCCCTCACACAGTCTCCCTGCCCTCCTCTTGTACAGATTCTCCATGAACAGGAAGTAAGGACCTGGCCCACTGCTGAATCGCTTAGTTAACCCTCTAAACTTCTCAGGTTGACACAGTGAACAACACCTTGAGCAGTAAGGACCTGTCCTTTCCCCAGAGGGATGGAGAACCCCTGAGTTACCTAGCTAAGCTTCTAGACTCCTCAAGTTGACACAAGGTATCAACCCTAGCACCCACTCTTCAGAGTTGTCCAACTTCCTCCTACAAACCAGTTCCTAAAGCTTCTAAACTGCATGGTCCAGCATGACCGCCACAAGGACCCCACTACCAATTTTCTCTCAGTGAGCTCTTCATCATTGCAATAAACTATGGAAGAAGAATCATAAAGAAAAGGTTTATTTTGGCTCATGGTTTCAGGTCTAAGTCCATGGTTACTTGGCTCCTGGGCTTCTGGGCCCATGGGGAGGTAGAAGAGGAAGGTGTGGTGGAGAAAAAAGAGAAACAGAGGCAGCCCACAAGGAAGAGGCCAAGACTGGCATAGTCCTGGGAGGCATGGCCCCTTGACCCACTCCTTTCAATGAGCTCCCATCTCCTCAATTTGTGTTATAGCTCAATAATGTCATCAAATTCCAAATTCATCATTGGATGAATGAAGTTCAGAGCTCTTAGGACATAATCACTTTGCAAATCCTCACGTCTAAGCATATTAGCTCTTTGGGGACACTTCATATACAAACTATAACAGGCTGGAGAACAAGTTTCTCAGCTCAGCAATTCAAAACTACTCATTTGAATTATTAACTGGTTGCAGGCATGTAATGTTAAGTACCCAAGCCCTTAAGCAGTGGTATACTATTAGGAGGTAGCGAGTAAACCTTTCACAGTTGTCTTCTGATTCCCCACTCAGTGACTCTCAAACCACTGCAGCTGAGACCAAGCCTGGCACCTGTTAGGGAACAGTTAAAGAGTCCCAGACCAGCACCTCCAAGACTCAAGATTGCTACCTGTGACTCTTGTGCTAGCTCTGGGCCCCTGCGGCCCACGTCCCACTCTTGAACCCCACAACCCCAATTTCTGGGCCTCTTTCTGGGCTCTGCACTGTTCCCTTACCAAGATTCTGTGAACTGGAATTTTATATCAGTCATTCTGGTCAGTGTTCCCCGAGTGCTAGTTGTTTTGCCAATTGCCTGGTCCCAGCACTATCGAGCCCTCAGAGGCCTGTTTGATTTCTGAATCTGAGCCATTCTCAGCTTGATCTGCTTCCTGCCCACATCTTTCCTCCTATCTAACAACCCATTGTCTCTGTCAAATCCAGGCTTGCATTGTCTTTAAAATCCAAGGCTATAAACACCTGTGAGATCAAAGGACAGCCTACTCTCTGGACCCTGGACCAATAGGGGATTCTTTTTTCCTTCTATTTGTATGACTTCTCCCCTGGATGCACATTCCTCTGTGGTAGAGCAAAAAAGTTACAGGGGCCCCAGAGCAGTGGTTTGTAGACAGCTCTACAAAACTCTGGACCCCACAGATTTCCTAAGACCAAGCTGCTAACATTTTACAGTGCTCTATAACACTTACCCTACTCTGAATTTTTCTCCTCAGAGACCTATCAGCCTCTTTGAGATTTCCCTGAATGCCACAGATACATGTCTCTAATGGTATAGCAGCAATCATGTATCCCTACTGAAGCTGAAAATTAATCCAGTACAACTCCTTCATCACATTAGCTAGATTGCAATATCAAAGTTTCAGATCTTATACCTATGCGTTTGATCCATTTTTGGATTGATTTTTTTTGTTTTGTTTTTGTATTTGGTACAGGGCCTCACTATGCAGCTCAGACTCATAGTGATCCTCCTGTTTTCAGCCTCCTCAGTGCTAGGATTACAGGTGTATGCCACCACATCTAGTCTTGGTGGCTGGCTCAGCACACTCAAGTTAGGGCCAGCAGGGAATGTGGTACTGGGGATCAAACGCAGGTCCTTGCGCTTGCCTAGGCAGGCACTTACACCACTGAGCTATGTCCGTACTCCCCTGGATTGGTTTTTATACTAAATGGGAGATAGGGATGTAGCATCATTCTTCTACAGTAGATATCCAGCTTTTCCCAGAGCCATTTGTTACAGAGGCCATCTTTTCCAAAGTATGATTTTGGCCTGTTTGTAGTTGTGTGGTTTGTTTTGATGTCCTCTATTCTATTCCTTTGGTCTGCTTTCCTATTTCTGTGCCAATAACATGTTGGTTTTGTTACTGTGGTTCTTTGGTTTATTTTGAAATTAGGTATTGTGAAATCTCTGTCACCACTCTTCTGATTCCAGAATGCTTGGGTTATTTGGAGCCTTGGGTGCTTCAGCATGAATTTTAGGATCTTTCCTAGGTCTGTGAGACTATCATTGGCATTTTCATATGGGCTTTACTGAGTTTATCAATCACTTTTGATAATAAGGCCAATAGAAACATCAATTCTACCATGCACTGATGAACATAGGAGTTCTCTTTATAGTTGAATGTTTTCTATAATTTCTTCGGTGTTCTATAATTTTTATTATAGAAGCTTTCACTTTCTTGATTAGGCTTATTCCTAGGTCTGAGACATTCTGCTATTGTTTTATTTGTTCTGGAGCTACTAAGAATGGAATGTTCCTGATTTCTTTCTGAGCCGATTCATTATTGGTATATAGAATGCTCATTTTTGTATACTGATTTTTTTTTTTTCTGGTACTTGGGATTGAACTCAGGACTGTCACACTGAGTTATATACCCCACTATTTTTTATTTTGAGACAAGGTCTCTGTGTTACTAACTTGCCCAGGGAAACCTTGAACTTGTGACCCTCTTTACAGTGCGCTACAACACTTACCCCTACTCTGAATTTTTCTCCTCGTCGGCCCATCAGCCTCTTTGAGATTTCCCGGAATGCTGCAGATATGTGTCTCCAATGGTGTAGCAGCAGCCACGTATCCCTACTGAAGTTGAGGCTTCCTGCCTCAGGCTTCCAGAGTTCTGGGTTCACAGGGGTGCCTACCACACTCAGCTTGTATGTTGATTTTGTATCCTGATGCTTTATTGAATTTGTTTATCAGACCTAAAAGTCCTCTGGTAGAGTTTTAGATCTTCTACTTAAAGGATTATGTCATTTTACGATGGGATTATTTGACTTCTTTCTTATTTGTATCTCTGTTATTCCTTTCTCTTGCCTAACTCCTCCAGTTAAAAATTAAGCTATTGAACAGGATAAGAATGGATGACCTTGTCTTGTTCCTGATTTTAAAAATAATGCTTTTAGTATGTTCTTCCATTTTGTATGATCTTAGCTGAGGGTTGGTCATGCATGGCCTTTATTATACAGAGGTAAGACATTCTATATCTGATTTTTCCAGGGTCTTTATCATAAAAGGATATAGAATTTTATAGAAAGTTTTTTGTGTGTCTTTTGAGATGATTAAATTTGTTTAATTTCTCACTCCACTGGGGTTTTCCAATCCTTGCCATGGCTTTATCACGTTCTGTTACATCTGTCCAGCTCCCTGACAGCTCTTTTTCTTCAAAGATTATATTTGGCTTAGACCTGAGTTGGGATGACATTTTGTCTTCTTCAAAAAATAGTGTGCATTTGTAAAATTAAACACTACCACCAGATGACCTTACACACACACACATACACACACACACAACCATATCCTTTTCTTTTAATATTGGTGTTTGGACCTAGGGCCTTCACACTGAGCTACTTCCCACCAGCTACTTCCTTTGTTATTTTGAGACAGGGTCTTGCAAAGTCACTAAGTGGCCCAGGTGGGCTCAAACTTTCAGTTTTCCTGCCTCAGCCTCAAAGAATGCTGGGACGAACAGTTTGTGGCACCACACCTGGCTATGTTTTTGTTCTTTTGGATCCAAAGGTTCAATTGGTTGTTGTTTTGGTTTTGGTTTGCTTTTTCTTTTGGAGGGGGGTACCAGGGACTGAACTCAAGACCTTGAGCTTGGCATGCAGGCACTTATGCTGCGGAGCTATTTCCCCAGCTGCTGGATCCAAAGGTTTGAACATCACTCTACTCGCAAGCCTCCCAAAAGAGCTGAAAGGAACTGAAATCAATCAGTTAGTTCATGGCAAAAACAGATGTCTTTTCTTTCTCTCACTTCACATGAAACATAAACACAGATGTACTCTGGGCTTACCTGGTGTTTCCAGTTCCCAAACTAGCTAGACTTTTTTTTTTTTTTTAACTAGGAGACTTGGGGAAAACATTGCAAGAGAAGAGGTCTGCGGTCTTTCATGACATTCTAGCTCCTTTACTAGATTTTACCTTAAGGCTGCAATGGATGACCCACCCCCTCCTGTACAGAGGTCCAACCCTGGGCCATTCCACCACTGAATTACGTGCCCATCCCCCTTTTTCTTTTTTAATTTTGACACAGGATCTCACTAAGTTGCCCAGGCAGAACTTGAACTTACAGTCCTCCTGTATAAGTCTTTCTCAGTGCTGGAATTTTCTTCCCTTCTTAAAAGGGAGACAATTACACAATAGTATATGTTTATTAAAATATAAGTACACTTACAAACATGACCACACTACCATTGCTACATCAAAAACCACCAATGATTTCATAATAGCAAATATTGAGACAGTGTTTTGATTTCCAGTGGTTTCATAATGTCACATGGTTATTGATCTTCAAAAATTCAAAGTCCAGGGCTGGCAAGATAGCACAGCAGACTAAGCACCTGCTTTGAAATGATCAGGGCCCAAGGTTTGATCTGTGGCCTGTCATACTATGCCAGTCCCAGCCACAGAGCCCACTGAACCTGGAATCCCAGCATAGAGGAGGCTAAAAGCAGGAAGTTCACTATGAGTCTAAGCTGTATGGTGAGACCCTGTACCAAATACATAAATTTTAAAAAAATTCAAAGTCCAAGTCAACCCCATACCTTGTGATTGTTTAATGCATCTTTAGGTATTTTGTTTTGTTTTTGAACGCAAAAACGTATCCTCTTCCATCTCTTACTTTCCTAGCAATTTATTTATTAAAGAAACTCGGTTGTAATGTGGGCATAGTGGCATATATACCTATGAATTCAGCACTCTGGGAGGCTGAGGCAGGAGGTTCCTAAATTGGAGCTCAAACTGTACAACTCAGTTCTGGGAAACCAGACAGGAAGGTTGAGGTCTAATTGGCCTCCTCTGTGGGCAGCACGAGAGAGAAAGGCAGCATGCAAGCGCGCTGACACATTGCAGAGTCCAGGGAAAAGGCACTACAGTGAGAGCCTATGGTCCACGGGACACATGCCATGGGTGGTGAGAGGGATACGCTAGTGGTTTTCCTGTTTCTGAGTGAATAAAGGTAGGGTGAGTGAGTCAGCCATTCAGAGGGCTTTGTCCAAAGGAGACAAGACCTCACTGGCCCCCACATTTTAACCTAATTCTGTGTCTCTGTGTTTTTTACCCTCACTGTCCTTCAGCCAGGTATGAAGCTCCTAGGCTGGTTCCTACACTCTGACTTGGTAAGACCCTGCCTCAAAATGAAAAGGTGGGAAAGAGCTGAGGATGTAGGAAGGGCCCTGGGTTTAATCTCTAGAACCACCAAGGAAAAAAATAATTTACTTGTCCGGTACTTTTTCCATAAGGGAGTTTGGCAGCGTATATGAGGTGCACGTCAGACCATTCTGAAATTTGGTTGCAGGCACGCTGATTTCTATGCTTAAGTTATCAAGTAAATTGAGTAAATTAATATAAATCCATTTACTCTTTTTTCTGAAGAAACGCTCCAGATAATTCCCTAAACAGCGCTTGCATTCATTAAGTCTCCTTCCTCTCTCTCATTCCCAGTTAACTAATTATCTGTACTTTTGAGGGGTGGTTATGGGGGAGGGAGGACCTGTCCTCCAAGTCCAGTTCCTCTACATAACCACTAGAGGGGGACATTGTCTTTATTACAGTTCTAATTTAAATTGCATCAAATTTGTTTCTACGTCTTTGACACGTCGAACTTTATTATCTAATTTGACTCACTTCTAATCTCATAAGATGTGGCTGTTTTGCGTTAACCGAAGGCTGTGTCTCCCACATCCCTTCTATCCTTGACTCCACTCTCCATCCTGACCATCAGGGGAGGACATTACCTAAGGACCAGAAGAAGAAAAGAAAAATTTAGTGAAACCACCAAAGAAAAAGCAGTTTCACGGGTGAGAGGACAATTAATTTAAGGAGAGAGACAAACCAGTCATTTTTTAGTTCGTATCCAACTCACGCCGAAGGTCAGAACTGTGTAAAACACATCACAAAGGAGCCTTTCAGGAGTGGGAGAGGCCGCCCCGGGGGACCTACACACAATCCCCTCCTTGATTCCGCGGCCGCGCCGCCGGGGTCCCGGACACGCTCGTGCACGCGTGTGTGAATAGGTCGGGGCAGCCGCGGGACCTGCGTGGGCCCGGCGCTTCCTGGAGAACCGCTTCCGGATGCGCGATCCAACACCGAGTTGCCCACGGCGCCTTTGGAGGTCAGCCACTCGCTTTGCCCCGCAGGAAACCCGGCTGCGAGGGGGCGGACCGCTCGCGCTTCAGACCCCTGGCACCTGCCAGCAGCCAGGTGCAGCCTGCAGCGCAAGGCCCTGCGCTCGCCTTCCTTCCACCTCGGATAGAAAGGGTCCACTACCGGGCAGAGATGACAGCTGAATGGGGAGGGGGGGTCTTTTGGAGAATCTGACAAGTTAGGACACCCTGCCTGCCGCTGAAGGGCTGCCCCAGAATGCGGGTGTGACACCGCAAAGGTGCATCGGTCCTTGGGGATCACAGGCCTCGCAGAGCGGTCCATTTATCCGATGTCAGGTTAGGGAGGAATTCTGTTCGTTTTGGAGCGAGGGGCCACGTACGTGAAGAAAACCAGATGATTTGGGAGGAGACGCAGGAGCTTTCTCCTGCCTCCAACTCAACTGTTGTTTCCTCTCAGCAAACGAGAGGGGCCGGGCGGAAAGTGGAGGTAAGAGGTGGCCATGCGGCTTGCACCCCTCCCCTAAGCCCTGTCCCCACCTCGCCCCGGTGTCCAGGCTTTGCAAACACCCCCAGCATTGCTGGCAGGAAGGGGGCAACGCTCTGCGGCTTTTCCTTTTCGTTTTTCATTCAGCCATCAGCTCCGCGGCCCAGCACTCCGACCCCTGCTTTCCCGGACTCTGCTCCCTGCTCCGGGGCCTGCTACCCGCCGGCTCGCCCCCTCCTCCACTTGAGACCCAGCGGCTCCCCACCCTCGGCCCCCAGCCCCGCCTCCGCCGCCACCGGGGTTCCACCCAGAACTGCGTGAAATCTACATATAGTGCCCGCCCCTCTCGGAGCTTATTGGTGCAGCCTTGCTAGTCGCGGCCCGATGATTGGTGAGGCGCCTGAGGTTATTTGCATGCGGGCCGCAGCCGGGTACCCAGCTGTGCCGGCGGCCAGCTCCGCGCAGAAGTTTGCCGAACGCTTTCTCGCCGGCTGGTCCCGGACTCGCGCTGCGCTCCGCGCCGCTGCCGCCGCCGCCTCCTCCTCCTCCCTCCTTCTCCCCATCCTCCCGCCGCCCTGTTGTCTCGGGAATCCTTCTGTGGGAAGGACTGACGCTCTCGGTGAGGGCCGTGGAGGTGGACGAGCGTCAGCGCCGAAGAGCAGCGGCCGGGAGCCGTCCCACTGACAGCTCGGCGTCCTGACGCCGCCGCGCAGGGCCCCGGCTCGCCGCGGGTCTCGCCCAGCTTCGCGTGGCCGCCGGGCGGGCGATGCGGCCGCCGAGCCCCGCGGCGCAGAAAGGACGGCGGGCGGCGCGGAGAGCCTAGAGCACGCTCGGCGGAGGGCCCATGGAGTGGTGAGCGCCCCTCGCTCGGCGAGGCCGCCCGCCGCAGGCTCCCCATGGCCGGGACGTACAGCTCCACCCTGAAGACGCTGGAGGACTTGACCTTGGACTCTGGCTATGGGGCCGGGGACTCGTGCCGCTCGCTCAGCCTCTCGTCCTCCAAGTCCAACTCGCAGGCGCTCAACTCTTCGGCGCAGCAGCACCGCGGGGCGGCCTGGTGGTGCTACTCCGGCTCCATGAACAGCCGCCACAACAGCTGGGACACGGTGAACACGGTGCTGCCCGAGGACCCCGAAGTGGCCGACCTATTCTCGCGCTGCCCGCGGCTCCCGGAGCTGGAGGAGTTCCCCTGGACCGAGGGGGACGTGGCGCGGGTGCTGCGCAAGGGCTCCGGCGTGCGGCGGCTGCCCGCGTTCTCGGTGGAGGCGGTGCGGCGCCTGGCGGGACTGCTCCGCAGAGCGCTCATCCGCGTGGCCCGCGAGGCGCAGCGCCTGAGCGTGCTGCACGCCAAGTGCACCCGCTTTGAGGTGCAGAGCGCCGTGCGCCTGGTGCACAGCTGGGCGCTGGCCGAGAGCTGTGCGCTGGCGGCCGTCAAGGCGCTGTCGCTCTACAGCATGAGCGCGGGCGACGGGCTGCGCCGGGGCAAGTCGGCGCGCTGCGGCCTCACCTTCTCCGTGGGCCGCTTCTTCCGCTGGATGGTGGACACCCGAATCTCCGTGCGCATCCACGAGTACGCGGCCATCTGGCTCACCGCTTGCATGGAGAACCTAGTGGAGGAGATCCGGGCTAGGGTTTTGGCCAGCCAGAGCCCAGACGGCGGAGGAGCAGGAGGCGGGGAGGTGTCCGCGGAGGCCTTGGAGATGGTCATCAACAACGACGCTGAGCTCTGGGGCGTCCTGCAGCCCTATGAGCACCTCATCTGCGGCAAGAACGCCAATGGTAAGTGCGGACGGGGCAGGAGTTCGTTTCTTCAAAAGAACCAGCTGTGTATACCAGGCCTCCGTATTTGGTCTGAGGGTGAAATTCATTACATGGCTTTTGCCAGAGATGGATGGTTTGGGATGCCAGGCTTTTGGCAGGATAAAATGGGACTCGATCTTCTTTCTCTGGTTTTGCATATTACTATGACTTCCTGGGGGCTGTTCCCTGAGTGATATTTAGACTTTGGACCAAATTCTTCTTGAACCTCTCAAAGAGAGGCTTACTTTCTGCTGCTCTTTGCCTTAGTTGATTACGTCTAGTTGATTTTGTCCTACATTGAGGTTCTGCCCCTGGAGTTCTTGATCGCAATAACAGCAGCCGCCTAAGGGGCCAACCGCCCAGACCTGAGCCTTGGATAAGTGGGCTGGGCTGAGAGGGCAGCAACCGAGGACACGGCCGGAGTCTTGCTGTAGCTGGGTTCAAGGACGCCCAGGGTCAGGTCCCCTCGTGGAGGATGGAGAGTGAGCGGCGGGTTCTTAACCCTGGGTGCCAGCAGAGATGGAACTAATGACTCCTGAAGCCCCTTCGCCCAAAAGCGCCACACGTCGGCTCCCAGGGCCCCATTTTCCAATTTGTCATTAACCTGATGAGCGACTGATTTCAACCCTTTGTTGAATTAAATGAACAATCCTTGTAGCTTTCCCAGAAGGAAGGGCCATCCACTCAGTCAGCTGCATTAGGGGAAAGAGGGGGCAGCACCACGAGGTCTGCTCTGGGAAAGGAACAATTTGCCCTTCTCAGAAAGATGCCTTGGCTTTAGTGCAGAGGACCAAGGTCAGATGCTTGACGTTCTCCCTGGTAAGGCTAGGGTGTGCCTCCCATTCGGCAGCAACTTGCCCATCAGACTCCAATTTCAGGAGCCAGGACATAAATTATTTAGAATAGACTATGGTTAGGTATCCTGACAATCTAATTGGAAGGGGCCATTTTTGGTACCGTTTTGAAGGACAGAGAAGTAGACAGTGTAAGAGGCCAGGTGGTACTAGAAGGGAATAAAGGGAGCCAAATGCAAGCGTGGTTTGACGTAATCATAAGAGCTGCAAAACTAATGTAGCAACGTGTTAGTCACTGTTCAGGGCTTCTTATATGTTAGCAACCTATTAGGTAGGGTGATATTGTGCAATACCGTATGTGTATTGGGTTTTGCCCCCATTTCCCAGCATGCAGCTCCTAAAATCCTTGGAATCTCTAAAATTGTAGTATAGTATTCTAATGAGCTGACTAATAGCAGGCCACCTCTAGGTAGCTTCAGGGTGGCCTGGTCTTCAGAAAGAATAGACAGGACTTTAGAAGGTGGGAACTTTCATTCCTAGCCCCAGTACCTGCCAGGAGGGGAGAGTAGCACAGTTAAGTTGGTAGCCAATGGACAAGGATTTAATCTTGCATATGTAATGAAGACTCCACTTAAAAATAGCACGGGACTCAGAGTGTTTCTGGACACCTGAACAAACAGGGTCTCTGGAAGGTGCTGTGCCTTCTCCTATACCTGCTGCTATATTGGTTTTTCTGTTTGTATCCTTTGTCACAGCTTTTATCACAAGCAGGTAAATATGTTTCCCTGAGTTCTATGAGCCATGCAGGCAAATTAACCCAGGGGAGGAGGTTGTGGGAACTGTACTTCAGAGCCAGTTGGTCAGAAGTACAGGTAAAACAACCTGAGGCTTGTGATGCTGTCTGGGAAGAGGAGCAGTTTGGAAGCCAGAGTCTTCAGCCTACGGCCGTGCTGGCATCTCTCCAGACAGATAGTGTCAGAGTTTCATTGAGCTGAGTTAGAGGACATGTGGCAGTGTTGGCTGCAGAACTGCTTGCTGGCTAGTGGGGAGGAAGCCCCACCCAGAAGTCTTCTGGGTTGGCTGTGGTGGTTAGAGCAGAGGAAAACTGGACTGCATTGCTGCTCGATGAGGTGCAGACCTGCAGTGTTCTATGTGTTCTATATAGAAGGGGAAGCGGCATGCCCAGAGGCTCAGCTGCCGAAAACTACACAGTGACAGTACTGGAATTTGTACTCCAGAGAGTTCAAGCTTTGTTTCATTAATCCAGCTTTCAAGGACAGCCACTGACACACTCGGCCTCATTTTGAAGACCCCCGCATTAGCCCAGTGTAGCTCACTTGGCCACCCCTTGCTTTGGTATCCAACTTCCTGCACTGCCAGAAGACAAGCCTGCAGTGGAAGAACATTTGCCTTTTAATTTTCCTCCTTTTAGGTCAGACTTGAGGTCAGTCTGGAAATCTAGTCGATGATGTCACAGCTGATAATTGTGCTTTGCCCTCCAAGTTGGTGGCTTCAGCCCTGGGAATGCCAGCCAGCTCCAGGAGAGGATGTAGGGGCAGAGGGCTTTCCAGCTGTTTGTTGTGATGGGAAGCCTGGCCAGAACTTAAAAGAAGTAAAGTGTCCCAGACTTGAGAAAAGCCTGACGTCCTAACCATAGAAACAAGGTTAGCATAAGAGTGGACAGTGAGAACAGAGCTGCGTGCCCAGCCTATGTCCAGCAGGTTAAGGAACTTTTTCTAAATACAAGTTGAGGTTAGGAGGCACATCTGGCTATCCAGAGTGCCCTAAAACTGCACGATGACCAGAAATTGCTAGAAGACAAACATCTTCACCTAAAGTGCTTACAACCAAAGAGAATTTACTATCAAGGATCAGCACTCCTTGAGATTGTCTTTACAGGGTGGAGTTTTGACCTCTTCTGTGTACACATTCTTCTTTGTAACATTTGTGTTGCTTTGTTTGTTGTTCTTGCTGTTGCTTATGATTTTGGTTTTCATAGTCCCGGGCCTTCTCAATGGGCTACATCTTCAACCATTTTTTATTTATCTTGTGATAGAGCCTGGTGATATCACTGAGTTGCCCAGGTTTGGCTCAAACTTGGGATCGTCTTGCCTCAGCCTCCTGGAGTGCTGGCTTTAGAAGCCTGCGGCATCACATCTGGCTGTAACAGTTCATAAGTCATGTTACTGAAGGCAACAGGTCTCCCTCAGGGACAGAGAGCAGTGCCCCCTGGATCCTCAGAGCTAGCGTCTCCCTCACTGCCTTCTGAGAGGCCAGATGAGCATTTGTTTCCACTTAGTAACGTGGCTGTCCATTTCTTATACATGCAAACCAGAGGGCGGCCTCACTGAGTAACAACGGGGCTGATTTATTAAGTCCCTTTAGACAAAGTGAAATGAATATTTAGTAGAAAACCAATGAATCACATATGCCTGAGAGCGGACTTCAGAGAGAAACATAAACTACTTAGAAATGGAGAGATCCCAAACCTTTGTTATATGAAAATTACTCCAAGACCAGCAAGGCTACAGTTTATACAGCTGAAGACCAACTGAGAAAAGGCTACATATGGGAGAAAGAGTGTGGTTAGTATTCTTGCCCTGCTGGTCTTCCCTTTAAATTATATATTTATTGTTGTTATGCCTGCCAATTATACAGCATGGGCACATGCATTTGACTCAGCTATATAGAGCTCTTAAACTTTTAACATCTTCCAGCCAGGAATTTAAGAGCCCTCATCCATCTATCCTTATCCATTACTCAGAATGCTAGACAAATATAGTTTTCCTCAGCCCAAGACAGATGATAAAAGTTCGCTAGTGTTTATAAGACATCCCAGCTCCATAGAGCAGCAGAAATTATGTATGGTGGCTCATTTGGTATTGACATTTAGGATACCAGGG
Organism: Capromys pilorides; assembly: GCA_004027915.1. Lineage (NCBI taxonomy): Eukaryota > Metazoa > Chordata > Mammalia > Rodentia > Capromyidae > Capromys > Capromys pilorides. Next base: position 19,859 of record PVKN010003590.1, read on the forward strand.
CAATGTCATTAAGTGATGATATCTCTGTGATTTCTTTATGTGAGGCAGAGAAACCATTTTAATAGAGTGGTATATATAAACAGAGAGCTGGCAGAAAATAGGAACCTCGCCCTTCCACAGCCTCTCTCCATCCTTCTCTGTTTGTCAAGGAACTCCCTGCCTGCGGGATGCATCCCTTCCCAATTTCTTCTCTGGCCATTGTTCTTAATAAGCTTGCATGGACATTTGAGAAAATCCTCTTCCATTTCTAGAGTTTTGATGAAATGATAGGATAGTGGTGGGAATATGCTTATTCTAAAGCAGGATTCAGGGTGTACCCAAGGGTTGAGCTAGCAAAGTGGTTAAGAGCACAGACTCTGGAATCACTGCAAGAGAGTGAAGTCCACCTTTGCTATGTGAATGACCTGGGCCAAATTTCATATGCATTTGAGGCCTTAATTTTGTTATCTGTAAAATGAGTGGTAATAATACCTACCTCATAAGATTGGCATGAGAGTGGAGATCAGAGATGTAAAGATCTTAGCCTATAATAAATGCTCAATAAAGAGTAGCAATTCACTCAGTGAGTCTTTGGCACTGACTTGGCGCACACCATTGTTAAAAGTGCCAGTATAGATTAAGGGGTATAGAAAGATGGGAGTCCTTTCTTAAAGTTTATAGTCCTGCACTGGGGAAGCAGAAAAACAGGATGATCACTGTGAGCCCAAGCTATGTAGTGAGACCCTGTACCAAATACATTAAAAAAAAAGGTTTATAATCCAACGAAGATAGGGAAAACCAAATAAAGATGTACTCCTAGCAGTGTTTTTTGTTTTGTTTTGAGGACAGAGTAATAGGGTGTGTGACTGGACCTCGCTGAAGTCTCATCAACAGAAGCAGTAATACCAATACTAGCCGAGCCCCTTCCAGCCATGAATAGTGAAGGAGGACTTTTCTGCATTCACTTACCAGTTGAGGCAAGTCTGGACAGCTCATCTGCAGCTAAGAAATAAAAGGGTTGCATCTAATGCAGAGATAAAAACTCTTGGGGCTCTAGAGTCGCTTGTGGAGGAGACTGGGATGGATTTCCACTGACAGGAGAAGTCGGGGAAGGAGCAAGGGTTAATTGAGCTGGGCGTGGCTGTTTAATCAGTTTTCACACCTGGGTAGTCTGAGGCAGTTCACAGCTCCCCTTTTCTTTGGCCATTTTATTGCAGCCAGGGGACCTGGTAACGCTGAAACAAAGCAAGCTTTGGAAAGGCAAGTTTCTTTTTTTCTTGCTTGCCTGAGAAAGGTACCCTTCATTGTAAGTACTGAGAGGAAGAAGCTAGAGGTATTCAGCTTCCTCAGAGAGCACTGCCTGCCCTCCCCACCCCCAGCTGAAGAGCCACTCCTCCTCGAAGTTTCCTCAGCACCCAGGGCATAGTCTTGAATCATTTCCTGCTCCTGTCTGTCCCTCCCAGCTGACTGCTCCCACAGGCTCCCTCGGCCCACCTAAAGCCTGCTGTGCAAGAGGTACTCTGCACACAGGTTCGTTATGCTGACACAGCATCCAAACTATGAATTCCAAATTTCGCACTTGAATTCTTCTGATACCCTGCAAGAATCTTCTCTCTTTATCAAAGTGGAGAATTTAGGGGGTAACCACATCACTGAGCCATTATTCAACTAATTGATTGCCTAATTTCTTTTTCTTTATTAGTTTAGGACAGGTTCTACGGGGTGTACAGGGTATCACTACATAGATCGGACTCATAGTGAGTCTCCTGTTTTAAGCTTCACAAGCGCTGGGATTACAGGCACACACCACCATGCCCAGTCTCAATCACTGTCTCAGGGTGACCAGGGGTGGGGATGGCACAGCACGCTGAGGATCAAACCCCAGCCACTGCACTCTGCCGAAGCAGGTGCTTTAGTCTGTTGAGCTATCTGGCCGGCCCAATAGCCTAATTTCTAGTAGGCTTCCCAAGGCTACCTGTCATAAGGAGGTTGTGAGTTGGAGGGCTATTACTTTAGGGAGATTCCTTTTCCATTATGTGGTAGCCAGAGAGAGGGGTTTAGGTCGAAGTCTAGTAGGCACAAATCAATCCAAAGTAGGGTTGACTCCCAAGTGTCCTTAGTAATCGGTATGGCAGTGTTCCCTTGCCAGCAACGTGGCTCTGGAGGACAGTCTGTGGATGACTTACTCAGAAGAGGCTGCACCTGTGTCCCACCCTGCCTTACCCCCCCAGTCTAAGAGCTGACCCGAGACAATCACCTGCTGAACATGCCTGCTCGGCATAAACAACACTTGAGCCGTTGAAATGAGCCAGACAAACTTTGCCACTAATCCTCAGGTGTACCCTTGTCGCACTCCACCATCACAATTTGTCCTTGGCCAGATAGGACCTTTGTGCCCGTGTGCACACTCCTGCAGCTGTAGCAATAGGCCTGACTTGACTGGTGCACCCAAAGCCCCTCACCCACCATTTCGCCAATTCCCTGTAAAAGTCCTGTGTGTGAGATTTGCCAAGAGCTAGTTTTCATGGCTCAGGTAAAGTGTGTGATTTTCTTAGAAAATGTCGCACAACCAAAAGTTACGAGGAGCAGGTCAGGAGCTGATCTCCTTTCGGTGGTAGCTAGGACCACGCAGAGTAGCAGCGTTGCTTCCTACAGCTCCTGTCCGTTAATAGCCTACTGTGGCCAGTGCTTCACATTTGTTAGGCTGTGAAGGCTCTCCCCGCCCAGACATCGTGCCCTGGAGGTGCCATCGATCTGAAGGAGCCATTATTGCTGCTCCTGAGGGGGTGGGAGCTTGGCTGCACAGGGAGGGCCTCACAAGTGGCAGCTGCAGGGTGATCAGTGATCGATAAGCTGGGCTGAACGGAGGAGCTGCTGAGTCGCCATAGTGACCTCCTCTGTAGCTCAGAGCTGCTGGGCGTGCACAGGAAGGACAGCTCCAAAGTGGCTGTGTGCTTAGGCTGCCGGTCCCAGGGAGCCCTGCTCACTTGCCCTGCAGTTGGCCAGACAGCCCTGAGGAGGGAGGACTGGATTTCCTTAGGGTCCACCTCAGTGTCCAGCTGCTGACAGTATCTCTGGTTGGAGCCCAGGGAGATAAGGAACCCATGTAGCACAGTGCCAAAGTGCTGGCTTTGGAGTCCAGGTGGGGTGCCACACCCACTCGGCCTGTTGCAGATCCAGGCCCTCAAGAATATCACTCTAAATCCCAGAACATTGGGTGCCATTCTGACACCTTAGGCCAGCGATAGCAAACCTTTTAGGGATGTGAGCAGCCTGCTGCAGGGCAAGAGCCTGAGTGATGCCTGCTTCATGTCTGAGGATGTTAGAAAGGCAGCAGGGGTGGGGAGCTGCCGGAGCCCGGGGTATGGCCCTGAGCAAGCTGCTTAACTCTGTGCCTTAGTTTCTCACTGTGTAGCAAGGTTGCTCAGCCATAGTGCTGTGGACATTTCTACTGGAACGTTATTTTTTCTAGTGGGGCTGCTTATGAATTGTAGGATACATCGTACTGCCCCTCAGCACACACACGCGAACACACACACACACACACACACACAAAGTTGTGATCAGAAATGTCTCCAAACCTGTCTGGATGTGCCCTGAGGAGCACCTCTAATTGAAAAACACTGCTCTTGAGACAGAGCTTAACAGAGCCCCGACCTCACAGGATGGTCGTGAGGATTCAGAGATCTCTGTAAGGGACTTTGCATTGCGTGTAGCACCATGGGTGACAAACCTATGGCATGCATATTATTGTGCTTTTCAAGTTATCTTCATGTTTTTAACAAACTTTTGGATACACTGATTTTTTTTTCCCAACCAAGTTTGCTAAAGTGCAGAGGAGGATAGTGACCCAACTCTCAGGGTGATAGGGATGAGTCACCGGCTCTCCTTGATGACTAACAGTTGAAGTGTGGAGGTAGGAGGAAAGAGGTGGAATCTGAAAGAAGCGCCTTTGCACCCTGCTTGGTTGTGGCTTGGTGGTCACCCAGGACAGAATGACCCGGCTCTGAGCAGTGAGATCAGACCTTTCCCTCTGAGTTCCCGCCCACCTCTGCTAGGATGACAACCGCAGGGCAGAGGCAAAGCGCCAGGTCCCTGGGGGGCCATTCTGCAATGGCTATTGGAATCAGCTGGTTGTGAGGACCAAAGCCTGAGCCACAGGGATGACAGGTGTTTTGTGTTTAGCAAGCGCATCATGTAAACACACTTTGTGGCTTGTTTGTAAAAAGGTCCGTAGTGGTTTTACAGCTTTGGCTATGTGGAGCTGCATGCTGGAATGGGAGGAGATGATTAAGAAACAGCCTGGGAATGTCATAGCAGCCCCAGTGACGAGCCAGCTGACAAAGGACAGAGACTGGAGGGAGATGAGAGTCCTTCTTGCCTGTCAGGGAATTTAGAGTCTTGTAGGAAAAGCAAAGGATACATGTGGGTGGCTGCAAAGGTATCTGTAATCAGCTCTTCCAGGGGTGGCAGGGATAATGTTGACAGCCTCCACTCACTGCATGCTGGTGCCCGTCATAGATGCTTTTGGATAGCTAACTCATCAACCTTCCTGACCTCTCCAAAAGGCAGATATACCTTGCAGCCTATAGCTGGGGACTTCTTCCAGTGATTGATGCACAAAGGGAAGAGGTGTATGCTGGGCGAGGGGGTGGCCTTTCGGGCTTGTGAAAGCTCTGGCCCATGACTCAGGAAAGACTCTGGCAGCAGAACTGGGACCAAGCAGGTGGGATGTTGCAGCACAGATGGGTTTCCAGGCAGGGAACCATGTGAGGAAGCCCCGGAGAGTGTGTGTTGGAAGACAGCAAGTAAATGTCATTGGCTGGGAGGAGCAGGGGAGAGAACACAGGAAAAAGGAGACCTTACCCACATCTTTTATCCAGATGTTAAGAAGCCTTCCAGAGTGCAGGACAAGAGTTTTCCAAAACTTCTTATTGTAATACAGAAGCCGAGTGTGTCTGCTCCCTGGCGCATCTTAACCACTGTCCCAGATCTCCCGTTACCCTTCTTGTTGCTTGAAAGCCTGACCTCAAGAAATGCACCGTTGACTTTTGTAGAAGTAAAAGTAAGAAAGGAAAACCCACCCTGAGCACACTTGGGCTGAGGGGGCGTGAGACCTTCCATCAGCCTGTGCTTCTCCTGTTGGATTTGGCTTCAGGCTCTCTTGTTCCACGGCCCTGTGTGTAATATTGCAGGCCAAAGCAGTCCTGGAGCAGCCTGAAGGCTGGGCCCTGCAAACTTGCTCAGTGAGACCATCAACCCCACTTTTGCCAAAGCAGAATGCATGGTGGCATAGGACAGGATGAGATAAAAGGACCCAACTTTTTAAGGCCGACTTGATAGGGTTCATTTCCAGCTTAGGGTTTATCTATAACAGCTTGATTCTCAGATGTTAGGTCCTCTTGTGATTCTTGTTTAAGGTGTTTCTAGAGCCTCGACAGAGATTTGGATTACATTCAATGCTTGATCCTGACAACCAACCACCCTGGAGCTCGTTTTCTTCTGGATTGTAGTTCCCAGGGTCCAGCTGAATTCTACAGACAGCAAAATGTGAAAGGCCAACAACGGTGGCTTAACTAGTAACTTGGGTGTTTGTCTTTTTTCTGACCCCGGTGTCATGAAGTAATTTTGTGGTCATTTGAAAAAGATAAACTTCGTGAACATATTGCAAAATTACATATAGAATCTTTTGTAGTTAACGATTTGAGGCTTACTCTTTGCTTTCTAGAAGTCTCATGGGGGAAAAGCCAGTAGGAAAACTGACCTTGGAAGCGTTGGAGCTGCAGGTTAGTTTCAGGGAAAGATTGAATTGGACCTCAAACTGTAAAACAGGCCTTTCAGCCAGGAAAACTGTCCCTCCAGTAGAGGCCACACTTTTATTTAATTTTTGTTTTTGTTATATTGTTTGCTGCTAACAAGTGAACCCAGGGTCTCCAGCCTGCTAGGCAAACATACTGCATTGAGCCATACTTTTTGTTGAAGACTTTACAATGTTTTTAATACCTCCTAAGACTGAAAATCAGTACTTACCATGAGAAGAGCTGTTAGTAATCCCAAGTTGAGATGCACACCAAGGTCGTATGTCTGCACAAGTGTCCAGAACAATCCAGCGCAGAGACCTTGCATTTGGATCCAGAAAGTTCTGGGGTGGAACTCCCCCTCCGTGGCCGGAGTGAATCACCTCGTCTTCTTGGATCTCTCTCTCTGTCTGTGGTGCAGAGGTTGGCCTAGATCCTCCACGCCTTTGTATCTCTGATGATGATCTGGACCTCCCAAGGACAGTGTGACATCATTTTCCTAAGGTCAAGACCCGTAATCAGTATCCTCAGGAGAGACCCAGTTCAGGAGGAATCTGGATGTACACTGAAGGCCGACTGGGGGCTACAGAACCAAAGGCCATCTTTTTCTTTTTCTTTTTTTTTTTTTTAACATTAGTGTTAATTGTGATGACAGCCCTTAGGCTGTCCCTTCTCTTCCCTGTGAGTCTCTGGCTGACCTAAAGCTTTGGCACTTGACAGCTGGGTCCAGGCCCTGGCAGGCCAGTGCCGTGGTCAGATCCAGCTCTGAGGTGACTTCATACAGCCGGTGCTTAAAGCCCGCCTGCCCAGACTTGGGTATTTATAGCAAAGGAGAAATGAGAGAGAAAAAATTAAATATGCTACACCCTTCTTTATCCTATGTGGAACACAGACGGGCATTATGAAGAATTTAGAAGGCAGTGCTGTATAATCCAGTGGGATATTTTTAAATGCTGTTTGTTGCAGTTGGCAGGGCCAGTGTTTCAAAGAGGAGGGAAAATGAGAGTAACTGGGAAGGCCAGGCTGCCAGGGGCTCTGAGGGCCAAGATGTGCAGTTTGGTGCTCTGAGGTGCGCAGCCTATAAGCTGCTTCACAGTCCTGTCATCTGAGCAGGGCTTGAGAAGGTGGCAGTGAGAGACAAGATAAATGCAGTGACTTGTGTATCCCTCCTCTTCTCTGGCCCATGCACCCCTCAGATCCCAAACTGAGAATCAGCAAGATCTTCTAGAGAAAGCAGAGTGTGTGTGTGTGTTCAAACAAGAGCTACCTCTGTGGAAACCAAAGCCCTGGCGCAGTGTCTTGGGCTCCACGAAGCAGCCAAGCCCATCGAGATGTGCTCTGTGCAGGGGCCCATTTGGGAAGCAAGTTGCTTGCAGCTGTTCAGGATTTAATCTTCCCAGGACAAATTGGGCAGGAAGAAGTATTCTGGGACCCGGTTCAGTAGCAGATGACTCCTGGATAGAACTGCCCCTGAAAAGCATGAGAATGTCCACTGGCTACTTGTGAAGTACCCTGGGAACAGTGTCTTCTGCTATGTCAGTCTTTGAGGAGATCCGTGATGGTTATGATAAATCTTTGATTAGAAGCAAGGAGGAGACTTAAGAGTTTAGTTTGGAGTACATCCTTTCCTTCTTTCGATAATAATTATTGAGGACTTATAAACTAGACGTTGTTCCAGATATTGGGATAGGAGACCTGGAAGAGGTATACTGGCCCTGTGGATAATTGGAAAGAGTATGTCCTGGGAGAATCATAAGAAGCCAGTGTGGTCTGAGAAAGGGCCAGCTGGAAGGAAGAGCAAGTGTTCTGGTAACTTCAAGAAGCACCAAGAAGACCACCATGGCTGGGTGGGGTGAGCATGCAACAGTGTAGTAAGAGAGGAGGTGCTGAGGTGGCTGGGTAGGGCCTTGAAGGTCACTGTGTAATTTTATCTTGGCTTAGAAGTCTGAGCCATTGGAGCATTTTAGGCAAAGTGAGATACAGGAGTTTCATGTTCATTTTCATAGGGTTACTGTCTAGTCTGTTGGAAATGAACTGTAATGTCAAGGTGTCAAGCATAGAAGCAAAGTGATCGATCAGTAGATGTTTACAGTAATCGACGTAAGACAGGACTCAGGCCTGGGTGATCATAGACGAGGTCATAGATGTGTTTTGAAGTTAAAGCCCATTGCTTTTGTCAACAACTTTAATGTGTGAGGTACAAGAGGGGAACGGAGTGTATCTCAGTTGTGTTCTCATTGCTGGAGCAAAATTCCTGACACCCACAAGTTAAAGGAGGAAAGATTGACTTCAGCTCACAGTTTGTAGACGTTTCAGTCCATAGTTGGCTGGCCCTGAAACAGCACAGCATGGCAGAGGCGCATCCCAGAGGAGAAAAGAGTCCACAGCAGAGCAGTCAGGAAGCAGCGAGCCCTAAGCCTCCTTTCCCTTTATATTCCATCCAGGCTAGAAGCCTGTTGGTTGGCACTGCCCCTGCCCAGGGTTTGCCTTTCATTGTCCTCACCAAGAACTATACTAAATCAATCCTGGCATCCCTTCATCCTCCTATCACACACCCTAGATTCAGCCGCCTCTGAAAGGCCTCACCTGTGAGGGCATGAGGCTTGGGGGGGGGCGGGCATCTGAATCTAAGCCATAACCAATGGGGTGATGGTCTGAGAGGATTAAGTCGCAGATCTAGTGTGGCTTGGGCTGCTGCTCTCAAACTCAGCATACAGAGATTTCAAATAGACTGACTGGGAGAAAAGGCTACCTTAAGCTTCATTAATCCCAGGATGGACTGAAACATTACCTTCCTTTACGCTTTCCGGGAGTGGGCACAATCCAGCAGGACTGGACAGAGAATAGGGCAATGGAGACTTAATTTTCAGCCTTGTAATCACCTTGGGCTGATGGTCCTAGGAGTCCCTGAGTTTGGCTTGCTGGCTTGTCTGCAGGCAAGCGGCAGCCTCCAGCAGTCATCCGTTCAGTAGTTTCCCGTCATTAGCGTGGGGTCCACTTAATCAGGTCCAGTTGTTCTGTGAATTGCTGTGACTTTGTGCCCTGCGTCCTGCAACCCTGGGAAAGCAAAGCTTCACTTCCGAGCTCATTTGAATTCCTAGAGGTCAAGTCTTAGAAGCCAAGCCAGAAGGAGAACTCTCCTGGGTGGTTTGAGAACGCACAGGGACTGGAGGAGTCTCAGGTGATTTAGAGGTTCCCAGGTGCCTGTGAAATGGTTTACTTATTCTCTGCTCTTCAGGAGGGGTGGGGAGCAGGGGTGGCTAAGGTGCCCACACTCTGTCTAGCTAGTATCTCTGAAGCTCAGTTTTCCTATTCTGTTAAATGGAGATGTTTCTATCTCCTAGGAGTATTCTGTCTGTGCTTCTCACTCAGGTGTTGACATCAGGATCACCTGCAGAGCTTAAATGTGTGTGTGTGTGTGTGTGTGTGTGTGTGTGTGTGTCTGTCTGTCTGTCTGTCTGTCTGTCTGTCTGTCTGTCTGTGTCTGTGTCTCCGCAAGGCTCCACCTCCAGAAATTCTGAAAGAGATGGTCTGGAGTGGGGCCCAGGCCCTGTGGGTAGAGTTCTTGGGAGCGTCTGGTACCGAGCGAGCACTCAGACCTCAGCTATTATAAGCGGTGAAGGCGTCGTTGTTCCAGAGCACTCCTTCTGGCTCCACCCAGGAGTGTGGCTTGCCTTCACTTTCCAGCTATGCGGCTTTGGCTCCCTCCTCTTCTGAAGAGAGCCCTGGAGAACAGCTGAAGAAGCCTGAACTCGTGAGTTTACCTGGGCAGTGTTAGACCCAGCACGGCACTGGCGCCACATAATCATGATTTCTACCTCCCTGGTAAACACTGGTGCTATTAATTCCACCTGTGGTTAAGAGGGAACAGCAGAGGCATCCAGAGCTCAGGTAAGGCGCTCAAGGTGACAATCTCTGCCTTCTGTCCACATCAAGAGAAGAGAAACAGTGTGCTTCACAGGCTGTACCTTTAACCATGCTGAGAAACAAACGGCCACACTGCAGAGAGGCAGAGATTGTAATCAAGCCCAGGCAGCCTTCTTCCAGATTCTCTGTGCTTCAGATGCCAGCATTCTTGCCTCAACCAGAAAGGCCAGGAGATGCCATTCTTACCTCAGATTCTCAGCTCAGAGTTGCCACGTGTCAGGTCATCAGGAAGCACCAGACCCTGAGCTGTGTGCTTCACTGGCATCATATCATGTGACTGCTGCCTTCCAGAGAAACTGAGGCTCCAGGGCTCCCAGGTAACCCAGCACGTAAAGGACACAGCTGGAGCCCCCAAGTTCGGCTCCAGAGTCCTCATCTGCCTTGCCACTTCCCTCCTCTCAGGCTCCACAGGAGTGGCCTAGCTGTAGTGATTTCCTGAGCAAAGCAATGAAGGGATTGGTGGAAGCCATGGCCAAAGCAGCCCAGACTGCTTCTGAATAACTGAGTCATTTAGGGGCCTTAAAATAGTAGCGTCGCTCCGCGGGGTGCCAATCTAAGCTGCAGGGGCCTGCAGTGTGGCCGTTTGTTTCTCTGCACGGCTGAAGGTACAGTGTGTGAAGCATGCTGCTTCTCTTCTCTTGATGTGAATGGACTAACCTCTGCGAAATGTGTGTGTGTGTGTGTGTGTGTGTGTGTATGTGTGTGTGTGTGTGTGAATGCTGGTTGCTTAAAATAGTTCAAGAGGAAAAAACGCTTGGAAGCTTTTAGCTCCTGGAGTCTGTTTCCTCTGGATTTATGACACCTCAGAGAGTGCCGGCCCTCCTCTTGTTTACTCTTGGGCTTTTCCACTCTACGAGTCCCTGTGTCATCATCAGGCCAGGACATTGTCACTGAAAGAAGTAGGCACCTTTCCTGAGTGATTTAGTTGGGGCTGTTTCACACATTTAATTTTTGTTTCTGGGGGTTGGGGGGAAGAGGGAGAGAAAGAGGGAGGGGAGAGGATGGAGAGAGAGAGAGAGAGAGAGAGAGAGAGAGAGAGAGAGAGAGAGAGACTCTCTAACCATTTATTTGAGAATTGGCCATTTCTCTGTTCCAGCTGCAAAGGTTCCAAGGTCCCAGCAATGGTGTTTGCTCTGGAACGAGGACGTTTTATCTTGTCTTTACTCATTTGCACCAAGGCCTGCCCTGGGATGCTGTGTTTTCTTACAACCTCATGCTGCGGCATCCAGCAAAGCTCAGAGTTGCTCTTGTTGATAACATGACCCCTAGGCATCTGTGGCTAATTAAGTTTAAATTTAGTAAAATTCAATCAAGTTTAAAAAAAAATCCCTTCCTTGGCCACACAAGTGACATTTCTAGTGCTCAATCATCAAGTATGCCCCAGTGGTCACCCAACCAGACAGCGCAGATATAGAACATGTCCATCATACAGACATTTCTATGGGACAACACAGCCATTAGACTGGGTCAGCAGCCGGTCACTTGGGGCCGGCTTGGTGGGTTTTCACAGGTCTGCATGTTTGGACCGTTCCCCCACTGCTCAGAAGCTGTTTGTAGAAGCAGGAAGATTCATGGAAGTAGAGAAGAAAGCCATTGATTGATTCTTGTGGCTCTAACCTTTGGGCCCCTGACATGGGGTCATGCTTTATGATCTCCAAGCTGTGTGGCCTAGGGCAAGTCACTTAGTGTCTCTGAAACAGGTGCCTTGTCAGGGAAATAGTGATTTAAAGATACTTCATAGGGATCTCAGGAGAGTTCAACAAGACGGCCAATGTGTATAAAACAGCGGCAGTGCTCAACGCCCAGTGAAACCGTCCAGGCATCTCTCGTTTTTCCGAGGTCCATACTGTTGCACAGAATTGCTGCTGTTGCTGCTCTTGATCTTATCACTGCTATGGTCAGCCCCCCGCCCCCACCTTCCTTCCTACACAGTTTTAGAGGAGCCTAAAACCAAAAACCCAGCTCCCAGTCAGGCAGAATGGGCTCTCCAAATCTGCCTGTTCATCTGCATCAACTGAGGAGTATTTAAGCCAATACGGTTCAGATGTTCTGGCCCCACTTTTTGAGGTTGTAAATTAATAGACCCTGGGTAAGTTCCAGAATGTAAAATTGTTAAGTGCCTCAAGATGTTTCAGCCACTGGCCAGTCCTAGAAATCTGAGGATGTCTGTTCGCATGACGCTGGCTTCCACTCCAGAGCCACCCAGTCCTCTGGCTGGAGTGGCTGATGTGGGCTCTTTCCGAGATGTTTTGCTCAAAGCCAGTCTCTCAGAACCCACTGTGAGAGCTGGCACCAGGAGGGTTTCAGCTTGGAGCCGGGGTTCCCTGGAATTCTAGTTTGCCCTGAAGTCTCACTCTGGCTGTATGTTGTACGTGAGTCCTGTGCGCCCCGTGGTCCTTCCGCATCGTGAGATCTGAGCCACGTGGAGTTGTCAGGACTCTACAGCCTACAAGGGCAGAGAGGCTCTCTGAGCGCCCTTCCGAGTAGCGCATGTTTGCACAGCAGGCCTGCTCACTGTGGCAGTTGGTGCACAAATATGTCCCTCCGATCATTTCACTGCCCTCCTGTCTTCCGCATCTCCAGAGCCCCTTCCCATGTCCACACAGCCTGTCTGGTGATGAGGCTCTTTATTTCCACTTTGGACTTCGCACATAAATGAAGCCAGGTAGTAGTTAACCCTTTTGGGCGATTTATTTCCCTGAGCATCGTGGTTTCTAGGCGCCTGCATTTGCCTACAAGTGGCTCCAGGGCATCTACTTTATGGCATCACTTGTTAACCATCCAATCTGTTGATGGACACAGAGACTGCTCCCAAGACTCAACTGTTGTGAGCTGGGCTGCTATAAACATAGATATGTGTGTGTCACTATACTACGATGCCTTTAATTATTTTGAGAAGATGCGCAGAAGCAGTATAACTAGGTCAGATTATATATTTCCATGTTTAGTTTTTTGAGGAATTTCAGTACTTAATTCCATAGTGTTTGTACATAGTGTTTATCCTCACCCTACCTGAGCCTTGCCTCTCCAATCTGTAAAATGGGGGTGCTACTAAGATGTACAGGCAGGGTGGTCACGAGGATTCATTGAGATGACATAAAACAAAGTATCTGACACCTCTGCTGCTGTCCCTACGACGTTACTTACCAGTGACAACATTTGCTGTCACATGTCTTCTCTCTGCCATGTGTCACTTTCATTTCCTACTTGAGGAGGTATCCGTATTTTGTATGAAGAGGTGACGCAGGAGGGGCATTAGCACTATGAGTAGATTTGTAAATCAGCGTATCTGAAACTCCACATGGTCTTTTCCCCTTTCTCCCTTCCCTCCCTTCCTGGGGGTGCTGAGGATGAAAAGCACAGAGTTGTCGTTTCCACACCTGTGGTGGTGACCAGAAGCCCACTCTCCTCCTGCTTGCTTGGGCCATGTAAGGAGCATGGTGGAGCCACACAGAACAGCGGGCCCTGGGTTGGTTCTCTAGGGTTCCTTTGTGGTGCAAAGCTCCTCTGTGTTTATGCAGCTGCCGCTCCTTTACCGCATCCAGAGTGTGCTAAATCTGACACTGGTAATGAACTCCAGATAACTCAGAACCACGTGGAGGAAATGCAGTAATTTTTGTCGCAATCACAGCAGGAGATGGATTTGGGTTAGGGGACTCCAAACGCTATTGAAAAACGATGATATCTCCCTGGTCTTCTGGGCCTGGGCCTGCAGCAGGTGATGTCACTCAGAAAGATAAGGGAAGGACACAAGGTCAGAGTCTTGCGTTGTTGTGCCGCCACTTGTGTAACTTGGGGTCCACGTGGGCTCTTACAGGCTGACCAAGTTGTCCCTCGTGTGGCTTCCCTGACACTGACCAATCACTTGTAGTTAGTGGGTAATGCGTGACTCTTCTTGTCAAATAAGACTCTTTCTGTCTCTTGTTTGTGCTGTGTCTTCCCCTTTATCAGCATTGCCTCAGACCTCCAAAGGACCATGTGTGGGTGCGTGCGTGCCTGTGTGCCTCTCTCTGTGAGCCTGTGGGCCGCGTAGGTGTGTTGCTCTGTAACAGGAGACCACTCATCTCTTTTCCTACATTGCTGGGAGTTGGGTTTGGCTCTGGACTCCTCTAAAAGTGGCTTTAGAAAAGGTAACGGTTGCCAACGATCTTGTTCAGTTATCGTCCCCAAAGGTGATGAGCCAGTGGTGGCAGGTGTTGTGGCCTTCCCTGAGGTAAGCAAGAGTGTAGTGGCTCCTGAAGGTCCCTCTCTTTATCCCATTTTGTAGAAGATGAAAGTGGGGACTAGAGACAGTTACAGTGGCTTGTCCACTGTCACTCAGCAGGTGACATCTGCAGTTAGTGCTGTCAGGCATCCAAGCCCTTCACTTCTGCACTGAACGTCCTAGTAGAAGGCACTCAGTTACTGGAAACAGGTGAGACCTCCTCCTATAGGCACTACCACTGCCCCTCTAGCCTTTCCGGGGCCCTCAAACCCAGGCTTAGAACAGCAGACCGTGACATCTGCCCTTCCTCCCCAAGGCTGTGCTTCCATCCACTATTGCTGCTGCTCCTTCTCACGCCTTCCTCCTCCTCTGCAGAGCCACTTGCAGGCAGCTCTTCTCCCTGCACAGAGGCCTAGCACAGACTTCCTCATCCATAAGTCAGTCAGGTGCTAGGAGTGCCACTGTCAGCACCCAGGTACAACCTCAGGCAGATGCCATCTGGGTAAGCATCTGGCCTTCAGGTTGAGGGTGCGGGTGTGCCCTCAGCCAGCAGGGTTCAGGCCCTAGATCCACTTCTTCCTGAATAAGTGACATCATAGCTCTAGGCCTCAGTCTACTTATTTACCAGATAGAAATACTATTACCTTCCTCCTAGGACAGTTGCAGGGATTAAATGACTAGCAGCTTCTAAAATGCGTGACATAGTTCTGGCCCTGGTGTGTCCAGGGTGTTAGGCTCTAGGATGGTGGTGATTCCTATTGGGAGGATCTTGGGTGACCTTCACCTTGGAGTGCAGACAGAGCCCAGCACCTGCTGCGTAGTAGCAGAAGGACCCAGGCTTTGGGGACAGATCTGGGTTTGACTCCCCATATATGTTGCTTTTTCAGTGTGATGCTTAGCAAGTACATCTCTTGGACTGTTTTACTTTTTTAATCTTTAAAATGTGCCTGACTGTAGTAGCTATCTTACGATGTGGTAAGGATGAGAGGCAAAACACCGAAGCAAAACTTATCATCAGGTGTTTGGGCTCAACTCCCCAGAAGAAAGCCATGAATAAAATCCACCTTAATCACATGACAGTGAAAAAAAATCATCTTAAAGGATTACACCGTGGTACAAGTTTTCCAAAGTTGAAAGCAAATAAAGTACTGAAGGAGTCGATTGCCGTGGTTATAAATCTGGAATTAAAGGGAAAGGGAGAGGGTGGCAAACATGGACAGGGTCGTGTGTCTTGGGAGAGAGGAGAGGAGGAGGAGGAGGGAGGGAGAAGCATATGGTGTGGATGGCTGTCACCTCTCTAGCTTTTTGGTTTTGGAGGTGAGTTCACATTATGATGACTAATTAAAAAGTGGCTCCGAGCCAAGGATTATGAGAAATCAGATTTGTGCACCTGAGGTTAAAAACTAGCGGCTTCTCCATAGGTGGTGGCTGTTTATTCTCGGCAAGCCGCAAGCCTCCTGAACCGTGCCATAAGCCAACACTGACGACCTTTCAGATGGTCTGTCATTTATACAGAATGCCCGGAGAACTAAGATTTTCCTCCTGTGGCTACAGAGGATTCCGCATGGGGTACAGAAAACAGCGGGGACATTGACTGCGCCTCAGTTCTCAGCTTCGGTGAGGGCCGTAGGCATAAGCTCCCGTGTGAGTCTGAAGGAGCCGAACAAAGACAGGGTTGTCTGGCCCTTGCCAGGCCAGATGGACGGCTTCATTCCAGTCACTTTAGGGGCGTTCATGTCAGCCAGGAGATTTTCTTTCCTCGGGAAGGAAACGTTTGGGTTGGAACAATTGGTGTTTGCCTTGCCTCTCCACTTTCATTGCCACCCCCAAACACGATGAGCTCTGCCTATGGGTTTCCTGTGCTTTAGCTCCCTTGCCTTAATGGATGGGCAAGCGTAGACTATGTAGAGATCCTGAGGGATATGCACCTGTAAGCGGTGCTCAGTTCCTGCCCCTCTCTGGGTCCCACAAAGAGAAGGTCAGAATACCGTGCATAGGCTGGGGTAGGCGGGGCTCACTTAGGGACTCTTTCGCTGTGTGGTTAGCAGTAGAGGCACCCCTTGCTTTTCCTGCACTTTAAGGTGAGGCACATTCAGTGCAGAGCGTTCTGACTTTTCACTCAGGCAGGCACTTGTGTGCCCTGCTAGATCACAGGAGCTGGGAACCCCTCCGCCCCTGGACCCTTCCCTGTTGGAAGCCTCTCCTGCTCCAAGGAGCAAGACAGTATTCTGACTTGGGTTGCCTTCTGTCGCGTCTCAGGGTGGGGATGTCAATAAACCTTTCTGAGCCTCTGTTTCTTTACATGTAAAAGCAAGCTTAGAGGGCTGATCTGGAGGTTGGAGAAGCAAATGCAAGCAGCACGTGTGAAGCCATCAGTGAAAGATTTGTCCAACAGGTGACACAGAGAAGCCAAGTCAGGTCTTGTCTGTGATCACCCTTGCTGGTTTCAGGGACTTGCCCCCTCTTCTCTGGGGTCTGTAACGCATGTGTTTCCTGTGTCCCCCGCCTCTCCATAGCCTATGACTCTGAACACACTTGAATTGTTCCATGAGTAGCTGTCAGGGTTTTACTGAGACCAGTTCTTCTTGCTTAATGCAGCAGAGAAAATGGGCAGGAAAACAGAGTTCTGCTGACTCTGTTTCAAAGAGGGTCTTTCTGGTCTATTAGCAAAATCAACAGCGGCATTGCTGGCTGGTGGGCTGGTCAGATCCGCCGCCCTGGGCCAGCTTTGCCAAAGTGCCAAGGGTTGGTCATCGTGTGGTTTTTTGCAGCACCACCAGGACAGGTCACTTCTTCTAGCTTC